>JAODPA010159374.1:0-14320 GCA_025585075.1 Nepenthes mirabilis
TATTCTTAAATATTTTTAATAATTTTATTGATTTACTTTTGACCTAACTGGAGCCGAAATTGTCTAAATGCTAGACATTGATGGCGCTGGATACCGCCATGAAAATCTTTCCAAAAGTTAATTCAATTCGCAGTAACAGCGACCATATTATGGTCATTTAGTGGGCGTCTTGAATTTCAGCACTAAATTTTGAGTTTAATTCATGGGGCAACGCCATAGCTATCTTGTGGGTTAAAGGATTGAAGTTTTATTTACAATTTAAATGTTAATTTTAAATTGTGTACGTTTATCTATACTCTAGTCTTATTTAGGATGCTATTATTACTTATTATAATTATTACAACGTAAGTATAGAGATTATTATATCAACCCCGGTAATTAGCGACATCTTGTTGCTTTAATTTTTAAGCTATTATATGATGACATTTGACCAATCAGATGATATCTTATGATACGTTTAAATTAGAAATATTTACTCTTTCAAAAATTAAACTTGTGGGGAATTATGAGGCATTTTTTCTTTTTTGACTGCCATGAGGTAATCTTTAATAACATAACATCTTATAAGTATATTTGTTCCCAATATTAGGTGACATAAAGTCAGTCCCCAAATCTCAATATATCATCCGTCCCAAAATCCACTCACGGCTCAATGGATAAGTCTTCCATTATCTCCTACAATCGCAAACTGTCGTTCTGACCTTCTTGGCTCTGCTCCATAAACATCAGTTGATTACAGAAATAAGATATGGTTACCTGTGAATTCTTTGGGGGCAACTCTTTCTTATAGTCTTTGGCATCTTCCAGAATTTTCCACTCTCTTATCATTAAGTGAACGCAAACATTTGCAGGCTTTCAATCTAAGGAGTATGCTACCATATAAACTTTATCTGATTGATATCTAATTTCACAATTATATCTTTTAAAACGTCCGTCCTTTAACTTTGGCTAATATTAATCTTCTTTTGTGAAAGCAAATATTTTAGACTTTAATTATTATGATAGATGATAAATTCTATTATGTACAAGTAATGATGCAAAATCTTCAAAGTAAATACTATCATTGCTAACTCTAAATCATGGGTCGATTAGTTAAACTTATAAGTCTTCAACTCACTGGAGCCATATACAGTAACATTGTCATGTTGTATTAAAGCACAATCCAACCCCTTAAACGAAGCGTCGTCGTATACAATAAAACTTTCTATCCCTTCTAGGATAGTTAAGATAGGTGCAACTATTAGCCTATTCTTTAATTCTTTAAAACTTTTCTCGCACTAATCTGATCACACGAACTCTATTTTCTTTTGAGTTAGTCTAATTAATATGATAGCGATACGAGAATATCCTTTCATAAATCACTAATAATATGCTGCAAGATCGAGGCAGCTCTTGACCTTTGTTAAAATGGTAGATCTAGCCCAATAAGTAGCCGCTTTGATCTTTGGTAAGATTAACTAAATAACAACTCCCGATGTCACGTTGTCAAAGAATGCTACCTTTCTGAGCTAGAATCCGTACTTCCTAAATTTTGCGTATAACTGTTCCTCTTATAATCTCTGAAGTACCATGTGAAGATGCTCTTTGTGCTTTACTGCACTTTTGAAGTTAATTAAGATGTTGTTTATGAATATTACCATGAATTAATCCAACTATGGCTTGAATACTCGATTCATCATATTCATGAAAAATATTGGGACATTTCTTAATTCGAAAGTGATCGCCTAAAATTCGTAATGTCTATACCTTATTTTGAATGTCAACTTCTGAATATTACTATATTTGATTTAAAGCTGGTGATATTCGGATCGGGAATTGATTTTTTAGAACACTTGCTCCCCTCGAAGTTGATCAAATAGAATATTAAACCTTGGAAAAGAAATATTTATTTTGCATTGTGATTTTATTTAACTCTCAATAATCAATGTAGAGATGTATAGAATCGTCCATCTTTTTCACAAATAACACCAGGCCTTCCCAAAAAAACACATTAAGTTGAGTGGAACCTTTATCCGGCAATTCCTACAATCGGTCCTTAAATCCTCTCAATTTCACCGGCGCCATATGATACAAAGCCTTGGATATTGGTACGGTTTCAGGTACCAACTCAGTTGCAAAGTTGATCTCCCGCACCGGAGGTATGCTAGGCAAGTCCTTTGGAAAACATCAACAAACTCTTACACTATTGAAATATCTCGGATCTTGTAGTCTCCATATGTCATTGCAGACACAAAAGCTAAGAATCTTTGACAACCATCATTAAGAAGTCGCTTTGCTTGAATCATAGACATCAGGGATATGACACTACGATCACTCTCTCCCTTGAAGCCAAACAGAGCAACATTTGAAATGGTAAAATTCACTACCTTCCAAAACCAGTCAATGTTAACATATTTAGTAATTAACCAATCCATTCTCAAAGTTGCATCAAACTCTAACATATATAGTGGGATCAAATCTACCAGGAACTCATGACCATCAATGATCAGCACACAACTAGATGAGTGAAATCCAATAACATTATCTCACTGACTGACAAAGAAATTGCTAGCACAAAACATAAAGGTCTTGGATTCAAATCCAGATAAATTTAAAAACAAGGAGCCACAAACAAATATAACTCCTCGATCGAGCAATATGCATGCAGGATGATTAGAGATATGAATAATATCTTCCACCACTGCGGGTGAAGCTTGCACCTGATGTTATAAACCCTTGACATAAGTAGGTAATAATAATATTATTAAATATAAAATTTTTCAATAAATAATCATGATCTAAGAACTAAAATCAGGTCAGATATTATATCTTAACATCATAAGTAACATAATTAAATATAAAATATAGTAGTCACAGGATTGGTCAAACTATCCCATCTGACCTTGAAACATTATTGATACGTTATGGATTCAAATTTTGAACGGGTTCAGGTCGAGCTATTTATCAGATTTTGGTTTTCATCCACCGAATTTGAGATCCTACACACCACAATTTAAAATGAGAGATCAAGTGACAGCAGAATTTGGTCTCACCAAAGACACTCTAACGCTCAAGTTAATATATAACTTTTTGAGAGCAAGAAGATAAAATGCTGAATGCAAAGATGAATGTTTAGAGTGTGTTTTGGGAATAATGGTAAAAAGTGCACTCATGGAGAGAGTGGCTTGAATTATAAAAGCTTGTGAGAAGCTGTTTTCTCCTAATACTCAGTCCACAGGGGACCAGTAGTAGAGGAAAAAGGAGTGAGCGTTGCAGAGCTCGAAAATGTAGAGAACTTCTGTAAGTTGCTAGAGGGCGTTTTATAGGTAGAAGACAACATGCCTGTTAAGTGAATCTCTATGCTCTTTTATAACCATGGTTATCCACTTCTTTCCTTGCTTAGTGAGACGAGATACCCGCTTTCTATTTGGGATCATTATCTTTCCTATGTGGATGCGGGTGCCATTCTTGGCTGTAACGGTCGAGAATGTGGATCCCTTTCCTTTTGCGGATGGTAACCGTTAGGATTTTTAGTGCTATTCGTGTGCCTACCTCTCAGGATGCGCTCTAATTTTTGGAGGTTGCCGCTACAGTATAGATTGCCTTTCTTGGAGAAGCGGAGAATTAGGGCAAATGACCGTTGAGATTTAAGTAGGTGTGCGTGGGCCAATTAAGACATGGGCCGCAACCGGCCTACTTGCTATTTCTTCGGTCAATGGAGTCATTAACCGTCTAGGCTCAGATGGGCCGTCGTTGATCTTGGGCTACTACTGACCTGCTTAATACATCTCCAGTCAACGTCCCAAGTAGAAATAGGTCACTTTTCGTTTTAGGTCATTACACCATTTGTGGCTCGGCCTGCTAATGACGTCCCCATCACTAGCCTCACATGTTGTTGGCCTGGAACCCCAGCCCCCTGCATGTTTACGATGGAATGCATCAGGTTGTGTTCTGGATCCAAAGTTTTGAATGGGTCTACTAGCCATTGCACTTGAATTCGGAGCAGAAAGATTCATTGACCGGATTCGTTGACCACAATACTAGAATCCGAAGAACTGAGTTGAACAAGAGTTGACCGGATTCATTGACTACAACGTTAGAATTCGGATTACTGAGCTGACGAGAACGCTGACCGTGACGTTAGAAACCAGAGAAATGAGTCAGAAAGAGCGTTGACCGGATTCGTTGACACTGCATTAGAATCTGGAGAACTGAGCCGGAAAAAGTATTGACCAGATTTGTTGACGCCACGTTAGAATCCGGAGAATTGGATTGGAGAGAACATTGACTAGGTTTGTTGACCGCGATATTAGAAACTGAAAAACTAAACTAGAGAGAACATTGACCGGATTCATTAACCACAACGTTAAAATCCGGAGAATGGTGTAGTTTGAGGAAAACGCCGGTCGAGCAATCGAACGAGTGTAGAGCCGATTCGGTACTCTGAGTAGCCCGTACTCTTTGCCACATGTCATCATACAACGAATTTGCAATCCTTGTAATTAATTTACCAGAGGATTTGATTTGAAGGCGCCCTCTCCGAAAACAACACATGTCCGTTATGATTGCCGCTCCTTTTCGATGCACTGCCTTACTCTAACAACTGCAAACTTTATAAAAACGATACGTCAATTTAAACTTCCGACGCCTTTCTTCTTGAAAATTCTACGTCCTTGTTTCTCCTCTTGCTCTAATCCCATGGCTCCTTCGGTTTCAAAAATCTGTTCAGTCATTTCCACCGGTGAGGTGAGAGAGTTGTACGTCAAGTTCAACATCCGGTCGCATATTGTGTTCTCGATACCCAGTGAGCAAGACAGAGCCTGCTCTCCTTCTGCGGCAACATTACTGTGTAGAGGCTCACATGAGGAGTGGGTTTCGCCTCCCTGTTTCAGAGGAGCTGCTCCTCATTTTTACAGCGCTTGGTGTTTCTATCGTACGACTTTATGTAAATGTTGTGCGATATCTTTGTTAGCTCTGCATCTTCCTCCGCCACCATTCGTGGCTGCTGACGGTGGAGGCCGTCAGGGTAATGTTCTAGTTCTGGTTCACCCAGAGTGGTGACTGGATTTCTTTGTCTCCTAGGGAGCTGCATATTAGTAGCGCGATCTATGACTCACTCAAGAATTAGAATGACCGTTTTTTCTTTATTCGCGTTGCTGATAGCTAGCCCTTGTCCCGAGATTGGGGTAAAGTTCCTGATGGTCTCACCTGGAAGCGAACGAAGAAAGAGGTGGAGGCGGTGGAGCCATTGTTGCAATTGGTGAAGAGGAATCTCTCCAAGTTCATGAGGAATCACCTAGTTTCTGGGGAGGAAGTCAGGAGAGCTTGTTGAGGTCCTCTTTCACCCATTCAGAAGATCAGACCTCCACCGCCGGTGGCGTCGCAACACAATAGGAAGGCCAGCGCTCTCACCATTGGCGAGGCCAACGCTCTCTCAATCGGTGATGCTCCTAGCAACCTTGGGAAGAAGAGGGCTATACCAGCTGAGCCTACTTCCTCGTTTTCCACCGAGCTAGATTATAGAATGGCCGGGCGACTTGCTGGAGTTGGAGAGCACTCCAGCGTTGAGGCTTCTATGGAAGACTTTGGAGCCATCGAGAGAGCTGCCACAAGAGGCGCTAACGTTGCGTCATCGCTGCCGATCGGCGCCAGCTGCGCCAGTGGAGCCGTTGCTCAAAGTCGTCGGGTTAGAGGAGTCAGCCGCGGAGCTAGAATAGCCAGCCATCAGAGAACTTGTTGAGGTAGTTGACATTATTGTGGATCCTTTATACGAGGCCGTTGCTCCCAATCCCCTAGACATCTTGCCGCCGGAGCCTGTCGGCAAAGTCACTATGGAGTGGCCTAAGGAGGAGGCTACTCCAAATTCCCCACCAGCAGGTCCTAAGTCATGGGGCCAATCAGGAAGGAAGCAACGAAGAATCTTCTCAATAACTTTTCGAAGCTCTCACTTTCTTCTTCCTGTGCTGTTGTTGCCTAATTTTTTTGATTTCTTGCAGGAAAATAAGATATTGGGTGCTGTGCGTAAGGGGTTACGCCAGAGAGATGCGGTGATCGGAGACCAGGATGAAGAGATTCTTCAACTAAAGGAACACATGAGCCAACTGAGTGTCTAAGTCTAAAAGCACTAGAAGGAGATGGCCGCCCTTCGACTAAAGCTGTCTAAGCTATGGGTGCAGTCGATGGCACTGGAAGAGAGGGCTACCCAGACAGAGGGGCTCATTGGTGAGCCTCGGATGAGGATAGTCTCGTTAGAGAACAAAATATCCACTGGTCTACGTCCTCAGGAGGTCACTCAAGCGCTATGGGCCCGACACTAGAAAGGCGTCAGCATTTATCACTATATTGTCAAGGTTGTGGATCCTGATTTTTCGATGGGCGTCCTTGACCCCTCGAACCGTGGAGTCCAACAACGTGAGGACCTGGTTGACTTTTTTTGGGGCGCATAGGGGCCTCTTTTGCATCCTCCTTGGACTCTACTCCCTAGTTGGGATTTTTATACTTTTTTGTTCTTCATTGTAATTATAAATAAAGTCTTCATTAATAAAGAACTGATTCCTTTAACTTGTCGAGCTCCATGACTTTATATGGTTTTCTCTTTAGTTATTTCTTTTGTGTCGCCCGACTAACCGGCGTTTTGCACTTTGCATGGAATGGATTGATGACCATCGCAGCCTGGCTACTTGGAAACATGTGTCGTGCCCTCAGAGGGATCCTTTGTCCCCAATGAGACATTTGGATGAGTCGTTTTATCATGACATATGAGCACACTTTGCTTAATGAGTTTAGCTTTCGCATTAGCCGGCGCTGCCCAGGCTATGATTCTGGGTAGCTAGTCTTGGAGCTTTTGTTCTTTCAAATTTTACCCCAATTTATCAATCATTGTAGACTGATTGTACTATCTCCTGTAGGAGGAGATTGTTACACGTGCCGTTTAAGCCCCATAAGGTTTGGAATTAGACCTCTAATGAGCCACTTTATATGGAATTGAGGTTTAACTCGACAACTTACGGGCTACTTAGATGACCAAGGTTCAATTTGACCGCTTACGGGCGGCTTGAATGACTAAGGTTTAATTCAACTGTTTACGGGCCGTTTGGATAACTAAGGTTTAATTCGACTACTTATGGGTCGCTTGGATGACCAATGCTTGATTTAACCGTTTATGGGCCGCTTGGATAAACAAAGTTTAATTGCGAGTGAGTAAAAATTTACCCGACTTAGGAATAGTTTAGGTCATTTATTTTGTACAATCTGTAAACAAGCATACATATAAAAACAAAAAGAAAAAAAAGAAAAAACATAGAATAATGTGCAGGTGAAAAAAGAATATCTTTCATTAATCACAATGTATGTTACATGCATACTGATCACACCGATGGCCTTCTGAGTCTTCATTGGTAGTAGCGCTTTAGGTGGACCGCGTTCCATGTTCACGGGACCAGCTTACCATTTTGGGTCCAATATGCTCCATTCCACAGAACGACTGAAACAAGGAATGGGCTTTCCCGATTCAAGGAAAGTTTGTTCTGATTGGCTGTTTTGTCCGTTACCTCTATGCTTCGCAAGATCAAGTCTTTAATTTTGAATTGCCGCTCTTTTACTTTCTTGTTATAATAACATGCGATTCGTTGTTGGTAGGTGGCTGTGCGCATCCTGGTAACGTCGCGGGTTTCCTCCAGTAGATTTAGATGTTCCTTGATCTTTTGGGAATTGCCAAGTGTGGATTGAATGCTTCAACCTTGAGGCTTGGGAGCCCGATCTCCACCGGTAGTACCGCCTCAGTCCCATAGTAGAGGTTGAAGGATGTCTCGCGAGTTAGTTCCTTGAGAGTCGTTCGGTATGACCATAGCACGGAGGGTAGTTCATCGACCCAAGAGCTCCCTATGTCCTCCAGCTTGGTCTTTAGGCCGTGCAATAGCGTCCAATTAGTGATTTCTACTTGTCCATTTGCTTGAAAATACACTACCGAAGTGTGGACCAATCTGATACTCAGACTAGTATAATACCTGGTGAAACATTTTCTCAAAAATTGGGTTCCGTTGTCAGTTACGATGACATCGGAAATACCAAATTTGCTCACTATACTTTGGTAAACGAATTCTAGGGTGTTGTGCTCAGTGATCTTAGCCAATGGGGCAACTTCAACCCATTAGGTGAAGTAGTCTATGCTCATGATTATGAACTTCCTTTGCCCAACTACAATGGAAAACGGTCCAAAAAAATTGAGCCTCCATTGCGCGAAGGGCCAATGTGTTTAGAGGGATCTCAACTCCACGGACGACTGGTGGTAAAGGTTGCCATGGAGTTGACAATTCTCGCATTTCTTCACAAACTCCAATGTGTCATTCCTCATTGTTGGTCAATAATATCCCTGGCGTATAACTTTAAGCATTAGGTTCTTGCCGCTAATGTGTGATCCACATGTCCTGAGGTGGACTACGCTTAGAGTATAGTTAGCTTCCTCAGGGGTAAGACAGCGAAGATACAGAGTCAAGTATCCTCGGTAATACAGCCTTTTATCGACTATGGTGTACCAGCCTTTTTGATCCGCTTAGCCTCATCTGCGCTCTCCAGCAGTGTTCTGTCCGGCAGATACCTCCAGTATGGCATCATCCAATTTTCGTCGTTGGAGACTTGTATCGTTTCCTACTCCTCTATGCTGGGTGTGCTTAAGACTTCTCGTATATTCCTCAAATACTATTCTAGACTTTCGGCCACCACTACTCCCGCGAGCTGGTCAGCCTTTAAGTTTTTAATCCTGGGGATGTGGACCAGATTTAGTTTATTAAATCTCCGGATTGTGTTCTTTGCCTTAACCAGATACTTAGCCAAGAGAGGGCTACACGACTCAAAATTTTCATTGATTTGGTTAACAACTAGGTCTAAATCACTATAGACGGTCAATCGCTTAGCTGAACACTCTTTGGATAATCATAATCCTACTAATAGAGCTTTGTACTCGACAATATTATTGGTGGTTGAAAAATCGAGTTTAAGGGAGCATTTTACCTCAAACCCGTCCGAAGTCCTGAGGACCAATCCGGTGCCACTGCCTGAACTGGTAGATGAACTGTCTACATTGAGAACCTACTCTGATTCTTCTGGGTGGTGATCTGTGTCCTCAACGTGGTACTCATCGATAATTGGGGTCACGATCTCGACGATGAAGTCGACCAGGATCTGCCCCTTGATGGTTGGCCTGGGCTAAAATTTAATGTCAAACCTACCAACTCGATGGCCCGCTTGACCAGTCGTCCAAAAACATTAGGTTTCTGAAGGATACCCTTCAACAGCTGGTCGGTCAGGACGACCACACGATAAGCCTAAAAATAGGATCTCAACTTTCAGGCCGAGAAGACGTGTACAAGAGCGAGCTTCTCGACACGTGGGTACCGCGTCTTTGCACCGATCAATGTTTTGCTTACATAATAAATCAACTGTTGTGCGTCAAAATCTTGACGTATTAGAACAAATCTAAGAGCCGCCTCTGATACTGCCCAGTAGATGTGTAACTCTTCCTCGTCTCTTGGTGATGTTTGCAACAGCAGACTGGCCAGGTATAACTTTAGCTCGTCGAAGGCGGCCTAGCACTCTGCTGTCCACTGAAGGTCATTCGCCTTTGTCCCTCTCAAAGCCTTAAAAAGGGGCTGATACTTGTCTCCCGACTTCGCCAAGAAGTGGGACAGCGCTGCCAGTCTTTTGGTTAGCCTCTGAATATCCTTCACATTTTGTGGCGAAAACATATTCGTGAGGTCCTTGATCTTCTCTAGGCTTGTCTCAATCCCTCATTGAGAGACAATAAAATCTAAGAATTTCCCTGAGATCACTCTAAAGACACATTTTGATGGGGTTAATTTTATTTGGTGTGCACGGAGTATCTCAAAAGATTCAACCAAATCGCGAATATGGTCACTAGTGGTTTTGCTTTTAACGAACATATCGTCTACATACACATCTATATTTAGGCCGATCTACTTCTCAAACATTTTGTTCACGAGCCTTTGGTAAGTTACATCCACGTTCTTTAGACTGAAATGCATGACCTTATAGCAGCAAGTGTCTTGATCGGTAATGAATGAGGTGTGCTTATCGTTCTCTAAACTCATCCTGATTTAGTTGTAACTTGAGTACGCGTCTATAAAACTCAGCAGTTCGTGACCAGAAGTTGAGTCTACCAGTAAGACAATCTTGAGCAATGGGAAACTATCCTTTGGGCAGGCTTTGTTGACGTCAGTGAAGTCGACGCACATCCGTCATTTTTCATTACTTTTTCTGATAATGACAGCGTTGGAGAATCAATCCGGATATTGGACGTTCCTAATAAATTTAGTATCTAGTAACTTCTTCACCTCTTCCTGGATGGCTATAAGCTTTTTAACAGAGCGGTTTCTCTACTTCTGTCTAACAGGCTTGCGACCGAGATCGAGACCCAACTTGTGAACTATTAATCCAGCCGGAATCCCTAGCATATCAGTGAATGTCTACATAAAGATATCCGCATTTTGCCTTGAGAAAGCTATCAGCTCATCATGTAGGAGTTCGGTGAGTGAGCCCTCTATCTGTATACACCTCTCCAGGTCCTCCAGATTCGACGATACGAGGTTGGTGGCTTTGCCAGATTGCGCCTGCTGCAAGGTCGCTTCGTTCCAATGGTCCAACTCTCCTACAGGCCTTTCGCTACCGCTTGGGCCTATCTATGACATGTAGTACATCTGTCTAATCACTTGGTCACCTGACACTTCACCTATACCACATACTGTTAAAAATTTTATTTTTAAGTACGGTATTGAGGTGATGGCTCCGAACGTCGTTAGGCACGACCGGCCTAGGATGGCGTTGTATACTGATAGCAAGTCGACAACCAAGAAGATGAGTGTGTGACTCGCCATCCTAAGGTACGTGTCTAGGGTGGCCTCTAACTGTATTGTCTCTTGGATGGCTACTAGTTCATTATCTAAGCCATACAGTGGCCCTTTGGCTGGTTTAAGTTGATTCTTTTAAAGCCCTAACTTAAAGAATGTATTCAGGTAAAGAAAATCTTTGTAATTTTTATTATCGACGAAAACTCATTTCAGTTGGTAGTCTACAGTACCATCTGAAATGAGTACAGATACAACAATGGAATTAATATATGAAAAAATTACATATGCCATGTCATTATTGCAAAAACTAATGACATTTTCCTCTACTCTATGGTTCTTGCGCCCAACTTGCCTTTCCTTGTGATCTGCCTGGTAGACCTGGGGCAGCCGGGTCGCTATCATGTTGACCACTCCAACCGTGATCCGATTTCACAGCTGGTGCAGATCTGAACCTTCTCCGTCTGAGGTGCCGGAACTCTACCCAGGGTTCTGGAGGAACTTGGTGAGATGGTCCCTTCAAATTAGCTTCTTAATTTTCTGCTGGAGCATCTTACATTCCTTCATGGTGTGCCCTGAAGATCGATGGAAATTGCAGTATTTCACTAGATCTTCTCCCTCTGTGTTCTTCGATGGCTTTGGCCACTTGATGACCTTTTCTCCATAGATCTGCATGAAAACGTTGGCCCTTGCGTCTTTTAGCGAAGTTAGGTTGATGGGCTTGTACTCCTTTCGGTCCAGTGCTCCGATTTTGAATTGCTTCCAATGGGGATTGTCGCTGCCGCCATTCTTTCTCTCTCCTTTGGCCGAGAAAGAGCGAAACAGGTCGGTCCTCTCTAGACGCTTTACCTTATTGGCCTCTATGTACGCTCTGGTGATGGCCTTCGCTTTTCAAAAAGTTTATAGATTTTTGTAGGCCAAGTGCTTGAATAAGTTGTCCGACCCTAACGTAGACATGAAGTTGCCAAGCTTCAACTCTTCAGTGAGCTTGAGGATTCGTCTAGCTTCTGCCATGTACCGTTCGAGGAACTTCCTTGGATTCTCGCCCGGCCTCTGCTTGATGTAGGTGAGATGCCATGACTGTTTCTCTTTTCGACAATTGGAGGCGTATTTGGTCAGGAAGAAATCAGTGAGACCCCAAAAACTACGGATCGAATTTGAAGGGAGCCAGTGGAACCAGATCCGGGTGTTCCCCTTCAAGGTGATGGGAAAACATCGACACATTGTCGCCTCCTCCAAGCCCTGGAAACCTAAATGGGTGCGAAAGTGATCCAAGTAGTGCTCCCATCATAGGAATCTAGAGCCAGCATCTTGAACTTGGCCGGCATTAGTCGAGTTAAAATCTCATCAGTGAAAGGAGATCTCTCTAGATCGATGTGTTCATCGTTGTCTCTAAACACGCAGTTCCAAATCTTCTCGACCTTTTTCTCCACTTGGAGAGGAGTTTCCAACTCTTTTGAAGTTGAGGTAGGTCCTCAACTTCGTTCTTTCTACAGTGCGGCATGTACCCAGCCGATTGCTACCGCTGGCGGATCGATCAATTCGAGAGGCTCACTTCTATGCTTTGGGCCTTCGCTCATCCTGAGAGTACCAGGGGTTTCTTCTTTTTGGACTTTCATCTGGAGTCCCACGGCCCAAGTATCCTTCGAGCCTTGAACAACTCTAGGCGTGGGAGGCCTTTGGGATACGTAAGTTGCCTGGCCTTAAAGCCTTCTTGGTTGGCTTCTTCTTTCTCTAGCCTCCTCACTTAGAGACCGAGACGGGAGTCGAGGAGGACTGAGCCTCTGCTTCTTCTTGCCCTAGCGTGTGCAGAGCATTTGGAACATCCAGAACATATTGTTCATCTACTTCGCTAAGTTCAGGAAAAATGGGGTAGGCTACGCTCTGACCTGACTACTAGCGGAGTAGTCATGGTCAGGGAAGGCAACTTCTCTAGCAGGATCACTAGCTTGAGCCTTGGTATTCACTATTATGCTGGATGATGCTAGTTTGAAGGATGTACTTGGTCAGCTTTTAGTTAGCGTTCCCATAAACGGCGTAAATAATGCGTCCTGGATCCAAATTTCGAATGGGTTCGAGTTGAACTGTCCATTAGATTTTGGTTTTTGTCTATTGAGCTTGAGATCCTATACATCACAACTCAAAACCACAAGTCAGGTGACGGTGGGATTCGGTCCCACCGAAGACACTCCGATATTTAAGTTAATATATATCCTTCTGAGAGCGAGGAGGTAAAATACTGAATGCAAAGATGAATGCTTTGAGCATGTTTTGGGAATGATGGTGGAAAGTGCACTGGTAGAGAGAGTGGCTTGGATTATGAAAGCTTGTAAGAAGCTGTTTTCTTCCAATATCCAACCCATAGGGGACCAATAGAAAAGGAGCGAGCATTAGAGAGCTCGAGAGTATAGATATCTTTTGTAAGCTTCAATTGCTAGAGGGCGTTTTGTAGGCAGAAGAGAGCGTACTTGTGGAGTAAATCTCTATGGCTTTTTATAGCCATGGTCATCCACTGCTTTCCTTGCGTAGTGAGGCGGGAAACTCGCCTTCTGTGGGAGACCATTGCCTTTCCTATGTGGATGCGGGCGCCGTTCTTGGCTATAACAGTCGAGAATGTGGATCCCTTTCCTTTTGCGGATGGTAACCATTAGGATTTCCAATGCTAATTCGTGTGCCTACCTCCCAAAATGCACTATGATTTTGTGAGGTTACCGTTACAGTGTAGATTATCTTTCTTGGAAAGGCAAAGAATTAGGGCTAACAACCGTTGAGGTTTGAGAAGGTGCGCGTGGGCCAATTAAGACATAGGCCTCAATCGGCCTACTTGTCACTTCTCCGGTCAATAGGCTCAGATGGGCCGTCGCTGATCTTGGGCCACCGCTGGCCTGCTTGATACTTCTTTGATCAACTGCAGCGTTAACCATCCAAGGTAGAAATGGGCCGCTGTTGGTTTTTAGCCATTCCCTCCTTTGTGAGCCAGCCTGCTACTGACATCTTTATAACTTATTATACCTACTTAATCTATAAATAGCTATAAAAAACTGTATTAGTTCAAAATACCAAATATTCAATTGCAAAAAAATTATAAATAACTCTATCGGACACACTACCAAAAAGCCAAATTATAAAACTTAAAATATAAATCCTAACTAATGCAAAAGATCCAAAAATAAATCCAAAATTCATAAATAAACTCATAATTGGTCCTCCATCAAAATCTTATAAGAATCCATTCCCCGCTAATGTGAAAGGCTTTTGAAAATATATTTAAACGTGACCATGAGATTTTGAAAACATGCACACCACACACACACGTTAAATAATTTCATGTAAATAAAATAGATGAGATAATCAAAAATTCATAAATTACACACAAGAGTCTAAAATATTCTATTTTTATCAAATGCATTGCAAATTATGATTAAATACAAACTATAAAAAATATATATGTGAAAATCTAAATCTCTTTCAAAAAACATATG
>JAODPA010159385.1:0-14318 GCA_025585075.1 Nepenthes mirabilis
GGGTGTGTCTCTCTAGGTGAAATTTAGGTTTGGGGTTAGATTAGGGTTTTTGAGTGAAAATTATGGTTTTGGTGGTGTTTTGATAGTTTTAGTACCTTAAATAATTATAAGTTTCAATTCTAATTTCATACAAGTGCCTAGTTTAACATCCAAAAGAATTCTAATCAGTAAAATAATTTATGTAAAATATTTTTACTATTTATTGAGTAAATTACTGAAAGACCATTCAAAAACTTTTGCGATTCTAACTTGTCCGGGGTCTTCATAATATTAGTACATGTCTACACATTAGTTTTATAAGATTCCATCTTTCTTAATATTTTCGTAGTTAAAGATCTCACTCGATCAGTAGTTCTTTAAACCAAGGTCGAAGCAACAGGGTATTATATAGCCAGCATTTGATGATCTGATCCTCTTATCTATAGATCATATGAATCCTCTAATTATTGACATGGATATTCTGATTGCATTATGAAAAGATCAGTGTAGCTGTGCCAAATATCCTCAACTTGAATATTTAGATTGCAGTACAAATAGTCATCGTAGTTGGCAAATATTCTCTATTTGTTGTTATCTTATGCTCATGCTTTGCCCTTGTTATGTGCCAACATGGTCGTCTTGGTCTCTTTTATTGTGTCTTAAACTAATTCTGAAGTGATTTTTCACTCAAGTTGGTGAGTAACTATGGAGAAGGAGATTTTGGCCCTTAAGCATAATCAAATGTGGGACTTGGTCCTTTAATAGATTGAAAAGAAACTCATTGGATGGAAATGGGTCTACATGATTAAAGTTAATCGAGATGGCTCTCAAGCATGATTAAAGATTTGAATTTGTCTTTGGGATATGTATAGATATATAAGGTGGACTATACTGATAACTTTTCTTAGTCGTCAAACAAACATTGGTAGACATTTTTATATCACTCACGGCTACTCTTCATTGGACCTGACATTAACTGGGTGAAAAAATGTTTTCCTCCACAGTGATAATTAGGAAAAAAGTTTTTCGACTGAAACCATTTGAATTTCTTACTTAGGGAAAGTCTAGGATGTTTGTCGTTTGAAAAGTCATCATAATGTTTGAAACGGTCACCACGTGCCTAGTTTGGTAGATTCAATGAGGTTGTCATTGAGTTTGGTCTCACTTGTTGTAAAAGTAACCACTCGATTATCTATCGTCACTCTAGTATTAGGTGCATATTACTAGTTTATGTGGATAATTTTGTAATCACTAGTAGTGTAAAAATTAGTATTGTTAATCTCAAAGTATTTCTTCAAAATAATTTCAAATCAATGACTTGGGAAATTGGATGTATTTTCTTGGTACCAAAGTTGGAATATGTCGATGAGGCATATTTCTCTCATAATGAAATTAGACCATAGATTTGCTCTGTTATACTTGCATGTAGGATGCAAAATTGTTTGATACTTCTACCCTAATAAACTTTGCGATATGCCCATGGATCCCGAAACGGAGTTATCTCCGGATGATGGGAAGATTTTTGTTGAAACAGATCAGTGTCCTACGTTTTTATGACTCGAACACACATTGCATTCTCTATGAATGTTATAAGTCAGCTTATATCCTTTTCTTGTATCCCACCCTGGGAGATAGTCATGCATATTCTATAATACCTTATGAATTTACCAGGTTGAGACTTGTATTATAGTAATTATGGCCATTCTTCAAGGGGAGGGATTTTTTAATGCTAATTGGGTTAGTTCACCTTATGATTGAAAATATACCACAATGTATGGTGAATTATTCATTGCATGGAATATGGTGTCCTAGAAGACTAAGAAGCATAATTTAATTATAAGGTCAATTGTTGAATTAGAATATTGTAAATTGACACATGTTATATGTGAAATAAAATGGATCTGACAATTACTAGAATCTTTTGGATGTAAAAGTATGGACCATCTCAGTTATGGTGTGATAATTAGGTAGCAATGCACATTACTTCAAATTCGGTATTTCACAAACATACTAAATACATATTAGTGGATTGTCCTTCTGTCGGTGAGAAAATTTTTAATGGGATTTGTTCAAGTTAAACATGTCAAAATTTATGGACTAGTTGATATTTTCACCAAATCTCTTTCTAATATTTGTGTTAAGTATATTTATAATAAGTTGGGTATAATCAATATATATGTTCCAATTTGAGAGGGAGTATTAGAATTAAAAGAGAAAATCTTATCAGAATATTCTGAGAATATCTGGTTAGAATATTGTTAGAATATAAGGGGTACCTTGTGGCTTTCTATAACGATAGCTTAGTAATTTATACGTTATATAAATAAACTTGTATAGGTGTAAATATGCTAACTTAATTTAAGGATTCTCTCATATTTTCCTCTATGCTTACATATTGTAGAGTAGAAAAGGTGACCACTTTTTGAAAACAATCAACAGTAGGATGTTATAGAGGTCCAATCCATTCCTAGAATGACTCCGAAATCTAGTATTTCCGAGAAGATGAAATTTACAACAAGCTCATAATAATCTATTTTCAGAAGTCATGAGGTATTATAAATAGATTAGCTAGCAGGATATTGCAGTGGGCTTAGGTCTTGTTTTCAAGTGGTCAGTAAAATTTGGGGAGACAGAAGAACGTCTCAAACCAAATCAATGAGCACTTCAGCTGGAGTGTGAAAAATTGATAGAATCTATAAGAGATCTGGAAGCTTAACATCTTCCCTTGATGATTAAAGGGAAACAGGCAATCTTTCACCAAGTGTCCCTCCTTGTCACATTTCAAATAAGGTCCTATCTTCATATGGCAAGGCCATGATCCATGATTGTTACCACAATGCGTAATGTTTATTTGGGTGTTGCTGTAGCATCTCCTTGCTAGGCTTGATTGGCTTGTTTTGCCCATTATGATTAGAATTACTTGCTCCTGGAGCCATTTTCCCATCATTGCAATCAAGCTTTTGTCTTTTGTTTTTCCCATCGAGTACTTTTACTTTGATCTTTATAATCCCAACAAATCATCCCTTGACAAATTTATTCCTTTCCACCATCTTCATCTTTTTAACTTCCTGCTCAACAATGAGTGATCCAATACAATGCCATATGATCTCAACCTCTGTGGTATCAATTGCTCTTTAATTTTGTCATCAAGGTCTTGCTGAAATTTCATTGCGGTTTTAGCATCATTAGAAATCAAATGTGGGGCAAACCAAGCAAATTCTAGAAAATTCACCTCATATCGAGCAACAGTTTGCCATACTGGCTCACGTGAATAAATTCATACTTTTTTTCTCACCTTTTCACATTTTGGAAAATACTTCACATTGAAAACTTTAAGGAGTTTCTCCCAAGTAAGAACTCTTTGTCCCTGACTTAGTATCCTCTTTTCATTGCCCACCAATGCTCTGTTCCGCCATCAATCCAAAAAGCAACCAAATGGACCCTTCATCATCACAGCATCCAATGGATTCAACTTTTTTTCCTACCTAACTCTCTGCTTTTGTAGGATTGGGTTCCCCAACATATCAGGTAGCTTTTGATCTATGGACTCCTTGAAAGTGCTCTTGCTCCTATTGTTATTATTGTGAACCTCAATTTGTCTGGGTCTCATAAACTCCCTCAATGCCACAGGAGCTCCAATACCATCTTCACACGACATCTTGTTCACCTACATCACAAGATGTAAATATCTAGACACTATCTTGGAATCATCAGAACTTCACATTCAAAAAGCTCAAATTCACAATCTGATACCACAACTCTCACAACCTGAGACATAGCTTCACAAACCTTGAGCAATGACCTGAAACCCAAATACATATTGAAATGCTTGGAGGATGAAGGAATAAACTTTAAATATCTAATGCTTCAAAACAAAACCTCGCTGAAATTAAAACACTAGTGTTTACAACCCAAGGCAGAACATTAGAATCTATTAAAATTGCAGACACAACTGTTAAACAATTCATGAACAATGCTTTGATTTTCAATATAGTTTTCCAAAAATTTTTCCGGTTCTCTCGTAAAAGTTAGTAAGGATTCAGCCTCTCACTTTGAAACGGTAAATAATATGAGTAAGCAAACAACTCAGTAAGTAAACAACTCAGTAAGTAAACTTCTATAGTTTCACACCAATTGAGGGATATTTGAATTGCACTCAAACATATTATTAACTTGGATAATGGTGAGAAGTAAAAAACACTTCTACTTACAACAATTGAGGAACTGTATGAGTGATAGTAAAGCAAAAGAATTGGAAGTTCAAACAAGGGTAGATGATAATACTCAATAACTTTTTCGGTAAGTTATGATACTCAATATAATTGATAAGAAGTACTAGCAATCTCAATTTAGATATGTCTTCCAAGCCATTTGGTAGCAAAAGGCGTCATTCACATTCGTTGGTTCAATAGGGTTCTTTCATGACTCTTTTGATTGCCAATACTTTGCCCTCCATTGGCTGCGTAATTCTATACTGTTGCATTAAGTGGATCCATTCCTCCCTCCCTAGAACCAGGGAGGCTAATTTGCCATCATAATAATGAATGGGCCAATATAGTTGTGTATCCATAAATCAACATATGCATTAATTTTGATGCAAGTCCACCAATTGTTATAGTGTATAATAGGTTGCTCTATTTTTCTTTTCAAAGAGAACTTCCTTAGGAAGATCGAATCAATGTGACGTGCAATCAAAAGCAAAATGTTAAGATTCCATAACCAACAAAAAATCTAGATAAGATGTGGTTCTAAATAATAGGGAAAGCATTCATGTCCACGTTAGAAAGTTTCATAAGCCAAATGTATACTATGTTTACTCTTTCATACATCTTAAGAAGCTGATAAACTTGTAGTTAGCAGGGAGATGATAGATTTAGGGATGAAACAAGTGAAAGAAGAAGAAGCAATAGGTGTCCAATTACAATTGGACCTGCTATATGTTGAGCTTTCATCTATTTTGTTACTCGTTCAATCTCTACTTGGTTTATTGTCCTTTATCTTTCTTAATTGTGGTTTTGTTATTTCTCTCTTCTTTTCTTTGTGATCTCCTTGTGCAATAGCTAGCAGGTCATGCATCTATATTCTGACAAATTGACAAGTGTTCAGAATTTACACATCATGCTAGATGTGGCATCTTTTTGTTAATCTCATGTTCAGGTCTCACATGTCAAGATATAATGTGCCATCGTAAAATTGAGCTGATTTTTGGTACCATCCAACCCCAAAGACATTCTCCAGCACCTTCCTATATGAGCAAGTGTCCGTTGGCTAAACTGACAGATTGCAACATACTGAAATGCTTGAAACCAATTCTAAATTTTAATCAACTTAAGACTAGAGTAGTTATTAGAATTCTTATACTATTAGGTCCAGCCTTACCATGTGTTAAACATCACTTTAGAAGGCTTAAAGTCAAATATAAGGAACAAACTAATATAGAGATCAAGTCTTGAACTAGTGCCAACTTCCTTCAAAATGTTTAATGATAACATATAAAGCATGTAATTCTTATAGCATGTGAAAATTTCATCATTATAGTAACAGTATGTATTTGATAAAATAGAAAAACATCCAAAGTTGTAGATATAGAGTTTGGTTGAGCACAATTCATCTGGTTTGATGCTGCCCTGATATTATGACCATTCATTGTGGTTGAAAACTGAACAGATCTGCGCCATATCGTCTTATTGCTTTGCTTTTTTGGTATTACAGATGTCATTGGAATCCATTTGTTGTCAATGCCATTCTCGTGAACCTGAAGATCTTCTCATCCCCTGTCATCAATGCCGGATTCGATGTGTCCATTCTTACTGCCTTGATCCACCATTGTTTCCATGGATATGTATCGGCTGCAGGGATCTCCGAGTGTTCTATTAAAATATCTGATAGTATTTAATGCTTAAAACCGAGGGAGGTGACTTAACCGTGTGAATTATTTTGTATCCTTCTCCCCTTCGGACAGCTTCTTTGATCAAAGCGCTTCATTTTAGATGACATACCAATATGTTGAGAAATTTTATACTTTTGTCATTCCCAGTTTTTTGTACCCGAGTTTGGAGTGCCTGCGCAAGGCATGAGCTCCCCGTAACACGCGTTCCCTTCATTTAAAAGGTGAAGAAGTAGGTGGGAATCACGTTGAGTCACATAATGAAAATGAATGTGGTGCATTTCGGTTATAATCTCATTATTTGTGTTAGTTATGCTAAGACTTTTTGAAGTGAACAACTTGTGTGTCAAAGGAGGAGGCAATTTAGTTGCATTTGAGTGACAAGTTATAGGTCTTAGTGTTTTAGTTGGTTGACTAGCTCTTGCTTGGCACTCGAGCAGATTGGTAGAAATACTCTCGTGAAAGAAAGGTTGAGCAGCAGATTGCAAAATGCTTGCGTTTAACTAGCGCTCGCTTGGCAGTCAAACACCAGACGGATTGGTTGCTCGTGTTGAGCTATCACTCCACGGGAGTCTCCGGTGGCAAAATGCCATAATGTTCATGCTCGAACTGTGATACTCAAACGACAGTGGCAGAATTCTCACACTTGACCGGTGCAATATTAATTCTCCAGCGACAAGACAATTTTTTAACATTTTATGCATCTCTGTATCCATTTTGACTAGTACTATTATATTAGAGAAAACCATTTTATCTTTAAGGAAATTCACATTCTTTAAGAAATTATTCTTGAAGACTCTGAAAGTTTTTGCTTGCAAATCATGAACACAATTTGAATATATTAGCATTCAGAGTTTTGTTGATGAGTATATTGGAGTTTAGGCACCATCAAATGCATTTGTCCGGGAAGATCCACGAGGGGAAATCCATAAGTTTTGATTTGGATCATCACGAGTTAGGATCAAGTGCATCTGAACTATCACTTTGTAAATTTATATATAATTTTTTTCGCAAGTGATTTTTCAGTTTGCATCTGCAACTTGGAGAGTTTATTTTTTCAAAATCAGTTGGTTCTCAACGTTTTTTATTCACAGGCAAAATCATATCTTATTTACTTTGCATTTCATCATTACTTACTCTTGTAAAGTATGTGATCTTATTGAGTTACAAGTATTCATATAGCTCTGGTAATTCTATGTCTTTGATTATGAGGTAAAATTTTTAGTTTTGTTGTCTAATACTTATCTCAATAGTGTCAGTCGGTCAAAAAATTCGATCTCTCATGCTATTTACAAATTTGTAGTTTTAAAACATGTAAAAGTACATTAAGTTAAATGTATTAGATGATAATATTTCGCCTTACAACCTTATATGTTATATGTGTTTTGACGGTTTCTAAGTAATACGAATATTCTATGAGTCCACTATAACATGACTTGATATAACACGGATGCCAACAAGGGTCAATCAACGAGAAAATTTTTCTTAGACTTGCATACTTTCAGAACATGTTCGTTGAGTTTGATTGATTCTTTTATTGGATCGGTTCATTTGACCTTTAAGCAATTACAATTGATCTAGTGTCTGACATCTAGATAGGAAGCACCAACCTACTAATAAGCTTTGTGTGACTGCCCAAGCTTCCAAAGAATGGAAGCTCATTTGCGTAGTCGATTGAAGTCGGTGAAGCATAACTGTTTAAGAAAAATTACAACTGTTTAAAGAACATGTCTAGTCATTCAGACAGTCGAAGTGTTTAAACCTAAGCTTCTAAGTAGACTTGCCATTGGAAAGGATCACAAGCTTCTATAAAACTAGGCATGACAAAAAGGAAATAATAAATCAAATCCTTGGAGGGGCATGCGTGATATTTATTACAAGACAACTACTAAAAGTTGGAAATATAATCAGATAATAGGGCTTAAGAAAAATGTAGTATTTGGAAGCTGGTTTATTGGGTGAAAAGTCAGCCCACAAAGCATGGCTAGTAAGGTGCTAGCAACTCATTGTCAATTGGGAATAACTAACAGCCTGGAAGCTCTAAAAATAAAGCCATCAGCCCAATAGAATATCATTGTCGCAGTAGCCTGAAAGTTGGAGATTTAGGTTAGATTACCACTAGCTCAATGACATCACCATAGAAAAAAAAATTAATTTCCAATTCCAATAATAAATGACCTTTTGATGAGTTATCATAATACACCATATTGATATTCATTAAATTGATTTTTGAACTCACTCACAGCAACTATAAATTTCTCGTTATGACCTTTAGCTTTACAAATGCCTCATCCACATTCCAAGTCCTCATGAACCTCATCTTCGAGCCCTGTGTGGTAAAGTTTGTCTTAGTCCTACACTTGCATTCCACCAAACTCACCTTCAAACTATATCCCTCATCCTAAGACAGCATAAACCATATGCCAACATACCCAAATGTGCCTTTGATCAAAAGCAAATCAAATATTTGGGAAGTATCATTTCTGCAAAAGGCGTTGCCACGGTTCCAACCAAAATTAAGGCGATGGTTACCTGGCCAACACCAGAGAATCTGAGAGCTCTCTGCAGATTTCCGGGCCTTATTGGTTATTATAGAAAATTCGTTAGAGCTTTTGGCGATGTTGCTATGCCTCTTCCCTAGTTCTCGAAAGTGAGTTTCCATCTGTCTCCTGAATCTGAGCAAGCATTTTAGATGCTTAAAGCAAACCATAACAGAGGCAGCATTTATATCCTTGCCTGATGATTAGCCTTATAGAAGTGGGACTGATGCCTCAAATATGTAAGGACTTGTATTACAACATCAGTGCAGTCCTCCAGCTTTCCCCTTGGAATGAGAACAGGAAGTTACCAGCATATGAGAGAAGTACTGGCTATTTTGATGCCCGTGACCAAAGGAAAGCAATTTTCCAAACATTTTCCTTGATAGTCGAGATGGACCGAGAAAGTTTGAAGCATCTGTCAGGGTAAAAATTCACTACCCCACTTCTGTTCTCCAGCACACGAGTCTCACTTAGTTACTTGGACCGAAATACTCCATAGAGTTGGTTATATAGTTGTGGAGGATGCCCTCTCCAGAAGGCATCATACAACTGATCAATAGAAGGGGTGAACTCACCAAGGTAGAAGCAATGCAAAAGAGGAGCAGAAACACAGTCAGAAATTGTGCCATGACATCAGACAAGTCCAGCTTGAGCGTGCCATTTCAGTTTTTGGCAAAATTCACTAGAGCTAAAATCCAGTGACTAGCTTACAAAGCTATCTCCACCCTTCAAGCACCGACTCTTCTCTGCTCGTGCGCTTGACTTGCACTAAGCCTGCGACATTTTCAACAAATGCTTTATGTGAAAGCTGCTCGAACTCAATCAAATTGTTTCCTAAATCACACAAGCTCCACTTGTAGAATCACTCACAAAAGAAATTTTATTTTAGAACAAGTCCCAAAAATACAAACGAGGGATCATTTGCAATATTTGTCCATACTAAAGACTGAATAATTTCCTACCATACAATGCTGATATATTAATGATGAGTTTGCTTAATGCATATAATAAATCTACTTGTGATATGCTGTGTCTGTATCTAGTCCAATATTGCCACCCTAGTAGTTCTAGACAAAATTATTATTTTTCAGAGTGTATAAAATTATTATTATTTTTAGAGTCACACACACATGACTTGAAGTGTGCTAATTGTTGGCTTTTGGGTTCTTCCCTTGTGAGTTCCACACCTATGGACTTGTCATCTAGTTGCACGCCGAATGCTACATGAGATTTGGTTGGAGAATTTTTTTGAGTGGTGTATAATATGTGACTGAATTGAGCATGTGCACTATTTAATCAGAATGCTAGTACCTGATACATGTCTGAGTAGCGTTAATGTGTGTTTTTTCTAGAAAGCTAGTGCTGGATGCTTGTCTAAGGGCCTTTGTATGCCGTTTGTCAAATAAGTTCGCATTTGATGCGTGCTTGAAAGGCGCTCATGCACCGATACTATTAAAAATTATCTTGATTTGATTTTAAGACATTTAATATGGTCCTTTTGAATTTTTGAGTGTCAATATAGTGAGAAAAAAATGAGTAAAAGAGAAAAAAAAGAAAAAAGAGTAAGATTTATTTATTCATTTGAATTTTAAATCATATTCTATTCTTTATTGAATTTGAATATATTGTTCTTATAATTGTGAAGAATATTTTACAGGTCATTTTTCTTTTCGTTTGTCTTATATTTTTTATTGCGTGGGTTTATTATTATAATATGTTATATCTTTACATTGGTTGGAGGTTTTTGTAAATAAAACTCACTGTATAGTATATATTTTTCGAACTCGTAGTCCTATAATTTTTTCAATCTCTCTAAAAAGGATTTTGCACGTGAAATATTATCTTATTATAGATGAGTATTGTATCATCTGCTTATCAGTTTAAATAAATGGTTTGGAAATGATTCTTGATAAGATTAGTTTTCAATTTTATGAGTGAAGTTTTGATATTCGGAATCCAATAATTGGTGTTAGTATCAGGTTGTATTAAAATTTTTTTAAATAGATGGAGGGTGGTAATAAGATGATCTACTTGAAAAAATCAAACTATAATATTTAGAGAAGTAAGATGAATGATTTATTATTTGTTAAAATAATACATCTTTTAGTATTTACAACCTAAAAGTTTGAATCAAAATATAATAAAATGAGCTTTTCAATATGAATGAGCTTATGGGTACATTCGATAATTTGTTAATGATGATTTTACAATCACATTTATAATGCAATATATGCGAAATTACTGTGAGAGAAGTTTGATATTCTTTATATTTTGAAAATTGGTAACAATAAGCTATGTTAATAAAGTTAATGCAAGAAAGATACAAAGAAGGCAATTTTGTAACTGACTATTTAAACAAGTTGTAATGGTGCGTTGACCAATTGAGTTGCATGCATATTAAATTTAATGACGAGTTGCTGGGCTTGTAATTGTTAATCACGTTACAGGATTTGTGAGAAATTATTCAGATCACTATTACTAACATTGCTTCTAACAATGCAATAACCTTGAAGATATCTAAGGATGCAATTCTAAGCCAGGAAATGAGGACGATGTAGCAAGCCTCCATATTCTTGTGCTCGGAAGTGTTAGTTTTAGAGTTATGGGAAATAGGTAAAGGAAGAGGTCTGAAATATGGTGAGAAGAGTCGAAAAAAGTTAAGATTGAGTTATCAAAATCTTTACTACCACCATTGCAAAAAAAAAAAAAAGGATCATATTATGAAACATTGTAATAAATGGAAGCATGCAAATGGTCCGAGAAGAAGGTTGAGAAGTCCCAATATGAGAAAAGAGCCTTGATTGTTACCAAATTAGATATTCTTCTTTGTGCAAAGAGGAAGATATAATTAAGTTGGCTGATTACGAGACAAATCGGGTGATTGACAATGGTGCATCACTCCACGTTACGTCAAGAAGAAAATTTTTTATATTCTATACTTTCGATAATTTTGAAGTATTGAAGATGAAAAATTACAATTCATCTTAGATTGTTGGCTATAGTGATGTATATCTAATGACAAGTAATGGCACAAAGTATTGAGGGATTTGCGATATGTCTTAGATATTTGACTGAATCTCATCCTAGTAGGCAAGCTTGATGATGATGGATATTTCAACACCATTTGCAAAGGTGTGTGGAAATGCACTAGAGTATTTCTAGTAGCAGGCTATGAAAAGAAGGTTTCCAACTAGTACGTATTGTATGCCTCGGTCTCAATTGAAAACATACTTTTAGCCAATAATGATGAGTATTTGGAATTATGGCTTAGGCGTCTAAGCATATAAGTGAGAAGGGGCTAAATTGCCTAGCAAAAAAAAAGACTTCTTTCCAAGTGTGAATGATGCAAAGCTGAAGACATACATTCATTGTATGACATTGATATAACAGAGAGTTTCAATTTAAAGAAACTCATTCACTAAGAAGATGGATCTTCTTAAACTTGTTTATATCGACACATATGGCCTCTTTAAGTAAAGACACTCGGTGGAGTATACCACTTTATAATTTCAATTGATAATTATTTAAGAAAATCAAAGGTGTATTCTTTGAAATTGAAGAGTCAAGCCATTGAGATCTTTGTGTAAAATCATGCATTGGTTGAAAAATAAATGGGGAAAAAATTAAAGTACGTCAAAGGTGACAAAGAAGGAAAATACAGTAGAACATTTGAGGTATATTATCGATTTCATGGAATGCAACACCAAAAGACTTTACTGAAAACACAATAGATCAATCGTGTGACTAAGAGGTTCAATAGAATGTTAATTGAGAGAGTTTTTTATGTACCTTAAGTGGCAAAGTTTTCTAGTTTGTTTTGGGGAAAGCCTTAAATGAAGTCACTTACGTGATCAACCTTTTACCTAATGGCCCTCTAAATATTGATGCGTTGGACAAGATGTGATTTAAAAAGGAGGTATAGTATGACTACTTACATGTGTTTTGGGTGCAAATTCTTTATTCATATTTTAATGGATAAAAGGTCCAAGCTTGATGTATATACAAGATAATATTTTTTTCTTAGCATGGGAAAGATGAATTTGGCTATCGATTCTATGATTTGATGGAAAAGAAGTTTGTGAGATTAAGAGATGTGGTGTTCATAGAAGATGAGACCATCGAGAATATTAGCAAAGTAGAGAAGGAGATTTCTAACAAAGATAACAACCGACTTTGTGATATGAATTCTATATCTTTGACACCGAAATTGATTCAACCTGAAGACAGTGCATGAGGTGTTTATGAAGGCAATGAAGATCGCAAGATCTCTTTCTTTGATGAAGTGGATGATGCCGATGCAGATGTTGATACTCATGATGGAGCTCATTGTGATACTCCCAGACCTGTATCAATCATCACATTTTGATGACCCATGAGAACTCTGCGATCCTCCTCTTGCTTATCGGCTAATGAGTATGTGATATTTATTGATGGTGGAGATTCCAAATGCTTTGATTAAGTAATGAAGGATGAATATAAGATAGAGTAGGTGGATGCCATATAAGATGAGATGAAATCCTTTTAGAAAAATCATACTTTTGAGCTGAACAAGTTGTTTAAGGGTAAGCGTCCTTTAAAGATCAATGGGTTTTTCGCTTAAAATCTGACGAGAACAAGTCACACCCTAGATACTAGATGAGATTCGTTGTAAAAAGGTTTAGCCAACGTAAGGGAATTGATTTTGAGGATATTTTTGCTCCTATTCTAAAGATGTCTTCCATTAGGGTTGTTCTTAATTTAAATGTAACTTTCGATCTAAAAATTGAATAATTAGATGTATGAATGACTTTCCTCTATGGTGATCTGGATGAGGAAATCTATATAAAGCAATCAGATGGATCTTGAGTTAAGAGAAATGAGCATATTATGCTACTTAAAGAAAAGCCTTTGCAGGTTAAAGCAAATCCCTAGACAATGATATAAGAAGTTCAACTCAATGATAGTAAGTCAAGGTTACAAAAAGTTTTCTTCGAATCATTGTGCCTTTATTTAAAGTTTTTAAAATAAAATTTTAATATTCTCCTACTCTATATAGATGATATACTCAATATGTGGCGGAATGCTTCATAGATTGTCGAGTTAAAGAAGCAACTTGAAAAGTTTTTTGTCATGCAAATTTAGGACTTGTAAAGTAAATTATTGGTATGATAATCTTTTGCAATCAAAAAGCAAAGAAGTTTTGATTGTTATGAGAAAGTTACATTAAAAAGGTTTTTCAATACTTTAACATAAAAAAATCCAAACTGGTAAGTACTTCACTTATCAATTACTTTAAATTAAGCAGGAGGCAATATCCTTCTATGGATGATGAGATGGCTGACATGATATATGTTCCTTATCCTTCAACTATTTGTAGTTTGATGTATGTGATGGTGTGTACGAGACTTGGCATAGTTCATACAATTGGAAAAGTTAGCCGATTCCCTTAAAATACTGAAAAGGAATATTGGTCCATAATGAAATAGATACCGAGGAATTTTTGAAAACTTTCAGGATGTGCTTATATTTTGAAAATGGTGAGTCGCTTTTGATTGGGTATGCTGATGATGACATGAAAGGTGACATTGGCTCTCGGAAGTCTGCATTTGGTTACTTAGTTATATTTACTAGAGGAGCTATATCTTGATAGTAAGTTCACGTCACGTTTGAGGGGCGCTCATGCACTGTTTATTCCATAAGTCTACACTTGTATGCTGACACTATTATAAATTATCTTAATGTGACTTTAGGTTATTTAATACAGTCCTTTTGAGTTCTTGAGCACTGACTCAATGAGAAAAAGATGAGGAAGAGAGAGAGAGAGAGAAAATAACAAAGTGAAAGATTTACTCATCTGTTTAAATTTTGAATTATATTTTATTCTGTTTCAACCTTAGATACATTATTTTTATTATTGTAAAAAATATTTTGCC
>JAODPA010159396.1:0-14318 GCA_025585075.1 Nepenthes mirabilis
AAAAAAAGAGGAAGGTTAACGTTCATATTTGAATTTTGAAATTTAAACTACAGTAGACAATGTCACCGGCTGTGATTCTTTCTAAAATGACCACCAACTGACTGCCAACAAAATTTTCCACACCACGTGATGCTTTATTGCCAAGTGCCTGCTCCATTGGTCAGTCATGCTGTATAGGTGAACAGCCCGTTACTCAATTCCACTGGACATCCCTGAAGGAGAGTAATTGTCACTTACAGTCAGGAGCGCTCCTACCGATTACCGAGTTGAATCAACGGTCAGGATCTCGTCCCAATTCAAATCAACCCGCTTCGGCGCTCAAAAGGTATCTTAAAGCGATTAAACTTACGTCTCTCTCCTTCTCCGCCATCAGCAGGAATTGTATCACCATGAAAGAATCCCTTTCGAGTAAACCTCAGTCTATGAATTCGGAGTCTGATTTCTCAAATACTCTCGATCTTTAATCTTTTTTGTTATTTCTTTTCTTCCTCACAGGGAACTTTAACGCGCAAAATCGAACTCGAATTTCCACATCCAAGAAATTTCTATAAATAGAAATAATCAAGTGGATTTTTTGGGTTTAGAGCTGAACATGTCGATGCAAAATCGAAAATCCTTTATTTCATCGTCAACGACGTCGTCCACTTTGGCGGCCAAGAGGCATGCTGTGTCGTCGGAGATAGCCGGCGGCAAGGCTACGGCGGTGAGGCCGCCGAATTTGTCAAAGAAGCGGCCGCCACTTAGCAACCTGACAAATCAGAGGCAAGGTTCCGTCGGTTCCACGCCGAGTCTGGTGAGAACTGTTTCAGTTTGTCTATTTGTTGTTATGGGTTGTACGAACTTTTATGGATATATATATTTTTTCGATGGTTTTCACGTTGCCTTCTCCAAATATTTGCTTTCTTGAATATTTATATATGGGTATTCTTTGAAAGTTAAATATGCTATTTTGTTGAGTTCCTTTATTTAATTCGTTTTTGTTATGGATTGAGTTTTAGATTCTTTTCTGGGTTTTGGTTTATTGGGTGACTAAATAGTTGCTTGATCCTTCTTTTACTCAGTTTAGTTTTTAGAAGTTACAGAAATGGACATTCCGCAGTAGTAGGATTAGGCTGCTTCTGACGCTCTCTATACCTCAGAAGTATTGAGCAGTGGGCTATCTTGTTTTTCTTGGAAATAGATGGTCAATCAGGTCACTATTTTTGTAAAAAAAAAAAAATGTAACATTTTAAGATTTAGTTTGAGCTGTCTAGTGGGCGGTTACTTGGTTTAGCATGTAAAGATGCTGTTTTCTCAGTAAACTATGCTGTTTTCTCAGTAAACTATATATGTAACATCCAACATAGCATAAAAGAACAATACATGAGCTGATCCATCCAACCATTAGCAATGCATGGAATGTTTGTGGCGGCAGATCAGGGAACAGCAAGAATTAATAGACTCTGATATATTGTTACCATGAAGAATTTTTAGTAGCATGTACCTGTCACTACCCATATCTTGTTCCTACTTGAACTCTTGCTTCAAGAAATGTTAGAAACAGCTTTTAGTATATATTCTGTTACTTATTACTCCTTTATTATTAATTTATGCTCTTTTAGTATATCTTTTCTGCATTGAAAAGTTGGTCTTGTTTTTGTTCATTGTATTATCTTTTATTGTCCCAAAAATATGATATACGACCTTAGAGATTAAAAATAGGATACTGATACCAGTTAGTCAGAATAGAATGCTTCACATCCCTCTAGGTTTATGTGGTAATTTTTTGGCAAAATTTTCTTAATTTTTCACATCCTGTTATGTATGAAGTATTTAACTTTTGGAATGTAAAATCATGTGTGAGCTGTATGAAGTATTTTCTTAATTTTCTTTATTTTGCATGTTATTAGTGAGAATGTTTTGAATTGGCTTCTTCACAAAATGATTCTTCCTTTTGCGTTCCTTTGATGATTTAATATGGATTCACGTCTTCTAAATAAAATGACATTGCTGATCATTATATAAAGAGACGACTCATATACTTCTAAGAAAAAAGATTAGCATTTGACTTTCAAATCCTTTGAACATGCAAGATATGATTAATGAATGGCGAGCATCTATTTGGGACATGGCTCTATGCTGCTTCTTATCATACTTAAACATTATGTTGATGCCCTCTGAAGAGACCCGATGCTATATCTTAGAGAAGATGGAATCTTAATGTATAAAAGAATGAAATCTCTTGCATTTTCATGTAACACTGGAACTCCTTAACATACAATTTCCAGCATTCAGATTTTTTCAAAGCAGCTGCGAATAATATGATCATTGTGTCTTGCCATTGGGTAATGATCCATGTTATCCAGTCCCCCACTGATGATTACAACATAACTTTGTAATTGCCTAGACCATTCACACGTGTATTATCTAGCTAGTTATCTCATATTAATTGTGAAAAGGGGGATGACATTGTTACAAAAGGTAATTAGGGGTGTTAGAAATATAAACCCATATGCAATGGAAATCAAATAGGTTTTAGTTTACCTTGTTTAGCTGAAATTATTATCTTACATAGTTATCTCACTTGTTACTAAAATGTTACCTCCATAGATCAAAATATTAGTATTGGTATCAGGTAAGGCTGTATTGATATCGGATATATCAGACAATATATGTCAATGCTAGATATATCAAAAATCATAAACTGACAAAAAATATCAACCGATAAAGATATCAAATATCGGATACATCAAATATTGGATGACATGTGGTGATATATTGTTGATACAATAATATATAGCGATTTTTCCACGGTATCGAAATATATCGGTAGGACTGTATCGATATCGAATTTATCAAACAATATATGTCAATGCTAGATATATCAAAAATTATAAATCGACAGATAAATATCAGCCGATAAATTTGCCAAATATTGGATATATCAACTTTTGGATGACATGCGGTGATATATTACCGATATAATAACATATAGCGGTCTTTCTATAGTATCAAAAAATATCGATATCGCGGGCTTCGATATAGATGTTTATTGGTCGATATATTGGATATCAGTCGATATTTTCATCCATAGACACTTTTCATCCTCGGTGGTGGAATGTTCTCTAATAGAATTACTCAGAAACTTTATGGCATAAACACACAAAAAGAAAGATAGGAATTAATTTTTCCTACAAGAATTTAGAGTTTGGTATGTCTTGCAAATTGGAGAGGAGGGTCATATTATAGCCCTTTCAATTTATGACCTATGGCTAGCTTTGAAAACTCAACCCTCACAAAGCAATTGAAGTGACAATGAATTCACATTATTGCAAAGGTCTACTATGGGCACTCTTCATCTTTAATATTTATAACATCTCCCACTTATGCAAAGTAGGCATAACCCAATCATGCATCTATTTACATTCTCGACTCCTATTAGCAAATAGACCATGTGACCTCTAAGCAAATATGTTGAAAACTCAACCCTCACAAAGCAATTGAAGTGGCAATGAATTCACATTATTGCAAAGGTCTACTATGGGCATTCTTCATCTTTAATATTTGCAACATCTCCCACTTATGCATAGTAGGCATAACCCAATTATGCATCCCTATTTATATTCTCAACTCCTATTAGCAAATAGACCATGTGACCTCTTAACAAATCTGTTGAAAACTCAACCCTCACAAAGCAATTGAAGTGGCAATGAATTCACATTATTGCAAAGGTCTACTATGGGCACTCTTCATCTTTAATATTTACAATATCTCCCACTTATACATAGTAGGCATAACTCAATCATGCATCTCTATTTATATTCTCAACTCCTACTAGCAAATATACCATGTGACCTCTAAGCAAATCTCTTGAAAAGATGGGAGTATTAAATCTAATCTTTGCTATAAAGGCCAGTATATCAACATCCTTAAAAATGTCTTATTATACCCTAAGCTTATCTAAACACATTGGATCATGTATTTTTAACCTTATTGAGTTTAAAACTCCAAACTATACCTAATCTTCCTACTCTTATCATGACTTATTCAGGACTGTGTTGTTATGTACTGCCATAACCTATTGACATTGAATACATGCAGGGGTATGTACGAAATAGTCCTTCCTCCGTCCATTTGCCAGTTAAATTTCTCCCAATTGCTTTCCTATGGATGCCCCCTTTAGATCAAATTACTCAAGGTTACAAACAACATGCTAGAGTAGTAAACTTTAAGACCTTAGTTTTATGATGTAGTCTTAAGTCAATAAAGGGCATAAATAGAGTTACTGAATGATTCATAGACTCACATAGTGAGGAAGTAGGGATCCGTTTTTCTATATTTGTGGAATAAGCACATATAGAAAGAATTATATGTTACGATATGATTTTCTTTAAGAAGAACACATATATAAACTAAAATGCTGCATAGATTTTAGTCTAGTAATCTAAGTGCCTAATGAGAATTCTAATCTTGCTCAGCACTTCTAGGCACCAATTGTTTAAGCTTATAGTCGTAATCTAAGTGGCTAACTACAAGCTACATTGATTGTGGGACATCAATATATGATCTTATAGTTCTCATTTTGGCACTTATTAAGGTGATACTTTGTTGTACATACTGATATTGCATGATCCACAAATAGTAACGATATCACGTCTATCTCTGCTCATTGACTAAGAGTTGAATGTGATTACTTGTGTGAGTAAGCCAATTTAAGCTTGTTAACATACTTCTATACCTTTGCATGATAAATGTTTGAATAATTATTGGATAGATTTATACATCGAATAGTATCTTAAGAAGATAGTTTTGTGATATATTTAAATAAATTTAAAAATTACAATCTATATAGTTTTGTGATCTATCAAAATAAATTTAAAAATTGCAATCTACATACTCTAGACTTCTCACATGCACCATAAAAGCACTCTTGCTATAAGATTAGCTAAGACGACTGTAATCATGTGACTTATAGAAATGTATTTCAGCACCACCTCTTTATGCACTATAATATCTTAGATGTAGTGATATTGTATATATATGTTTGGCTTTTCTATGATATTTAGTATTTTTTGGTTAAAGCTCTTTTTATTGCAATAAATTGTCACAAGATTTAAAGTATTATTGACAATTTCAAGTTTGATAAGGATTTTCCTTGACCAAATCTCTTCTTGAACTGCGATTGTATAGCCATTGTATTCCGCATCCATAGTCGATAATTCTATACCGGTTTCTCTTACTACTCCAAGTGATGGCTCCAATCAGCATCACTATAACCTATTAACTGCAAAACACCACCCTTGATTGCATAGTACATAGTCTATAGTTTCCTTAAGGTGCCTCATGACTGCTTTGACTACATTCTAATGAGCAACTCTAGGTTTGATTCAAATCCAATGACCGAACCAATTGCATAACATATGTCTGATTGAATATTCATAATGTGCACTACGTTGCCAATAGAACTAGCATATGGAATACAAGACATTTTTTCACTATCTCTAGGAGTCATGGGGCACGTTTTTTGGCACAAGTTCTCACATTTCAGTACAGGAGTGTTAATGGGCTTGTACTCATGCATCAAGAAGAATTAAAACACCTTTTCTATAGGCTTTTAAGACTTATTTAGAAATCTTTTTGATCGACTCCTAAAGATCCTCACTTTTAGAATATAATCTTTCTCAACTATATATTTTATTTCAAATTTGTGGATAACTATCTTTTATTGATGACTATTACTCCTTGTCATTGCCAGCCAATAACATGTCATTACCATAAAACAACAAAATTATAAAATTATTTTGTATTGTTTGACATATACAATTGTCAATTGTCGTAAACCTATTCATGAGAATAGCTTGATAGAATCTAAGATACTATTGTCTAGATGATTTTTTTTGTCAAGCTTACAAACCTTGTGCTCTTGTCCTTTCGCCATAAAACTAGTTGGTTGATTCATGTAGACCTCCTCTTCTAGTTCTCAAATTTGGAAAACAGTTTTAACATATAGTTGGTGCAATTCCAAATCTAATGTAGATAAAAAAGCTAGAATTAGAGGTAGATCTCACTCTTAGTGAGAAGCTTTCCTCATGATGTATACCCTCCTCTTAGGTATGACCTTCGCCATAAGCCGAGCCTTGTACTTTTCATTCTGCCATCTACCTTGTGTTTGACATTAAAAATTCATTTATTTTCAGTAGCTTTTCGCCTTGGCTGTAGCTATACTAGATTTTAAATCTAATTTAACCTCATTGAGTCCATAGGAAAGTAATAAAAGAGTATTGAAGATGAAGAATGCCTTTAGAGAGCCTCTGAAATAATGTGAGTTTATTGCCACTTTAATTGCTTTTGGTGGTTGAGCTTCCTAGGCTAGCCAAATGTCATGAGTTGAAAGGATTGTATATATGGCACTCTTCCATTTGCAAGACGCTCCAACCTCCAAATTCTTGAAAGAAGAATTTCCCCCCCTTTTGTGCATCTACATTGTCGAATTTGTTGGTGGTTTTTTCAAAGAATATTCCCTAACCGAAAAGGAGAAGTGATGCTTTTAGAACAGGTGAAACAAATCGGAAAGGTAATAATATTTGCTAAATGAGGTAGGCCAAGTTCTAAATAGATTTCCAGTATGCATGAATATATATTTCTAACATTGATATTATAGACAAAATGATTTGTTTTTTCATTTTTTGTTGAAGATTTATTGTTGATATTACTATTATAGTATCTCTATGCAAAAAAATTTCACCAAGGTAACATTTCATTTTTTTCCTAGCGAAACTAAGAAAAAAAAGATGCGCTACAGTGAGGTGTTGAACATCAAACCTTATGCATGCATGGAACATTGGTTATCAAGGGGGATATATGTTGCTACTTATCCAAATCTTCTATAAAGCTGCTCCTATTGCACCTTTATTTTGTCTATAACATATACAATTCATGCCTGTCGAGATACATCATGATTGATGTTGAAAGTAACATTTCTAATGTACTACGGGCAGTTCATAATAAACAGACATGAATTGCATTTTTTTTACCGAATGCCTTCACATTCCTCATTATTATTCATGACTTTATTGAATATGAGAAGTACTTGACAAAATATGGAGCCTAGGTATTGAGCTGTTGGTGGCAAGTCTTTTTCAAACTGGTCTGTATAATTTTGCTTGTTTCTTTGTTTTGCGAATTCATCTCTTTGATCCTGTTTCTTTCTAGATCAGACTCTTTAATTTTTTGATGAACTTTTTTGAGTTTCATTTTATCAGTTGTAGTGGACTATGTGACAAATAGCTAATTCAACTATTCCATCTTGTATTGTTTCCTATGTAAGGCCTTAGAATCCTTTTTTATAGTTATCCGAGTTCATAGTTGCTGATTCCTAAAACATGGTAATCACAAGTGGCATGAATGACAAATCCTACTTTTTGTAAGTAATAATGTTGTTAGTAACATTGCCCACTAGTTGTCCATGCTCTTTTTGTTGGGGTCACTCCCTCGTAGTATTTTTTGTCTGCGGACTCAAAGGAGGAAAATGGACGCGGACTTTTTTGAGTGGTCTGAGAAGCCTGTCATAATAGACGAGGACTCTTTAGAGGCGTCATGTCCGAGAGGTAGCTGAGGACATGGACGAGGACGCTGGAAGTCTAGGCGTTGACTCTCTCTCTCCGTAGGCCTGCTGTAGTCGTGTTTGCAGGTGGGCAGTTGACTCACTCTGATTGGAGGTTGAGGCGGTTATAACTTCCAAGGGTCTCAGGCCTTCTACTCTGGCATGCCGAGCGTGCGCCTGCCGTGGCAGGCTTAGGAGGCGTGGTCTTGCCACCCTACTACTAGGGTGGCTGGGCGGCCACTAGATCTTTTGTGTATATAAAGGCTTGTACCCTTACTTGTCTCGTAGGTCTTGAAGAGCAGTCTTGGAGAGAGCTTTGAGAGAGTTGTGGGCAAGCCTCGTTGTAGAGCGAGAGATACTTTTAGAGAGACATTGAGTGATATACACTTGCGATTGTTTTTCTTTTGTTTGGGCTTTATGTAGCTAACATTCGTGTAAACAATTTATATTTTATAGTGTATTCTTTGGTGGTTTTTCTCTTAGTTGAAAAAGGGTCTTTTCACGTTAAAAATCTCGAGTGTGTTCTTCTCGTTTATTTTATCTCTACTTTTGGCCGTCCGTCCGAGAGCTCTGCTCTGTCGTTGTTCGAGTGATCTGTCCGCCCGGTCACCGTGTCTTCCGTTTTGCGCCAACACTTTTCTTTTCTATCTGTGAATTGTGTGAATCCAAATAGATATATCATGAAAGTAACTGTGTCTTCTGATGCAATAGTTTACCCAATGTAGCCAATAAACCATGATTGCTAAAACAGGCAGATATTTGGCTGGTGGATCTTGTTTGTGAAATTTGTACTAAGAGGTTGCTTTGCAACAACTGGTCTCATGAAATGGCCTTATAGTTGAGTTTTGATTCTATATGCCTTTTCTCTTTCCTTGAGTTTATTTTCTCCTTTTCCTATGCGTTATATTACTTTTGGGGTGTTTTATTCTATGGTAACTTGTGTAAATTATCTAGTAGGCATTTAAATTTAGCTTCTTATTTATAATGCTTGTTTCCTGCATTGGATTTTTTTGGACCAATTTAGTGTTGTACTTTTTTTGGCAACAAGCCGTGACTGAATTGTTATGATATTTTGCACATTTGAGGTGTGTTTCTATTATTAGTGTTTTTTTCAAAATGCCCCGAATATTATGATGTTTGATCTTTCAGCTTTTGCTTCAACATCTAAAAATCACGTTGAGAAAATGTTTGACAAGATTTTGCTTTGTGAAGGTACCGTGTGCTGCAGCTAAAATTGTTAAAGCCAAGAAGGGATCTTCTGCTAACATCAGCTTGTCTAGGAGCACTGTGCCTGCATCCTTGGTTACAAAACCGGATGCTGTAATTGTGAGTAAAACATCTTTTCCGAAGTGTGATGAGACCATATCTCATGCCACTATACTTCCAGCTCCTGGTAGCATGGATATTTCTCCAACAGCATCAGACGAATTTTCTGTTTCTATGGATGAGTCAATGTCAACGTGCGATTCTCTAAAGAGTCCAGAAGTTGAGTATGTAGATGAAAATGATGTAGCTGCACTTCATTCTATTGAGAGAAAGACATCCAGCACACTCCATATATCTGAGCCAGGGGGGACAGCTGGTAAATTATTTCTTTTACCTTTCTATTAAAGTCTATACCCTATCTTTCTCTTGTTCTTAGTGTGATCTCCATAATCACCTTAAAGGGGGTAAATTAGGTTATTAATAATCTTTAAACAACAATTTTAACTTAACCAAATCTGTACCCTATCTTTCTCTTGTTCTTAGTGTGATCTCCATAATCACCTTAGTAGGGTTAAATTAGGTTATTGGTAAATTTTAAATAGCAATTTTAACTTAATAGCAATTTTAACCTGTATAAATAGAAATTTTAACTTAACCAAGTTTGTGCATTAACTAATATTTTATTTAGTGAAGCAAGAGAAAATAATGCAATTTTAACTTATCATTTCATCATGCAATGAAATAATATGCAAGAGAGTAGGAAAAGAGAAATATGACACTGCAATTTATACAGGTTCAATCTTACTTACATCTTGTCCCCCAAGCTTTGCTTAAGCGTTTAAATCCACCATGTGTGACCTTCTGCAATATGTGAAGACCAAACTTCACACAAACAAGATACCTTCTAGTTTGTAACTTAACCCTCTAACCTTGGATCTTTCTCTTAGGAGTAACACGTTACAAATATGATTATAAAAGTTTTCTCAAAGAAAATAAGTAAATATGTTAATCACAATTTTACTCTTAATGTATATTTGATCCATTATGAATATGTTTATGATAATTGTAGTCAAGTACAATCAATATAATCAAGTATAGACAAGGTTGTTAAAGGCAAAAGGAGTATGAAGGCACAGGGGGGGCCCTTGGGCTTAGGTGCAAGGCGCAAGTGCATGCATAATGGAAGTGAGGTATTCATTTGCTATATCTAATAATAGAATTAGAAGTACTAAAAAGATTATTTCTCTTGATAATCATAAACTCTTATTTTAAGTAATAACATAAAAAATGATAATTAGTAAATACAATTCACCACAAATGTATAAGAATAATAAAATTTATAAACCAACTTGAAATATTATTTATAAGATACTTATAATACAAATTGAAATTTATCATTCTATTATACAAACAACCAGTCAATATTAAAAATATTAAATTTAATGACTAATTTGATTATAAAATTTATTTTTTTTGTGAAAAAATTATGAGGCGTTCAAGACGCGCACCTTAAGTATTAAAAAGCTGAGCACATTTGGGAATGAGTTTTGCCTAGGTATGTTGAAGTGCTAGAGCCCTAAGCATGCCTTTGACAACATTGAGTATAAGTATTTTATTATTAACAAAACAATTAAAGAAACCTTCAGCTAACACATAGACTATTTTATCACAGTTAGGATTCCTTTTATTTGAAATAGTAACTTTTTTACTCCAGGCTTTTTATATGATTTGTAAGTGGAAGATATATTTCTGCTTAGCTCCTGTGTGTTGTGCACTTGAATAATTTGGCAAATTTCTTCCCTAATTTATGCAGGGAATGTGTGCAAAAGAGACATACTGGTGGAGATTGACATGGTTGATAAAGTTGCCAATGTCGACAATAATTTCTTGGATCCTCAGTTTTGTGCAACTTTTGCTTGTGATATCTACAAGCATTTGCGTGAATCAGAGGTTTACATCTTCCCTTTTTCCTAAACGTTTTAGCGGCATATGCATTTATTTTCTCCTTTGACATTTCATGAAATGTAATTTATTGATCTTAATCAAATGTATTTTCGGGTATTGCTACCTTTAGGGGCTTCAGGATGTAAAATGTTGCCATGGTGAAAATGTTGAGAACTTCATATGGTTGAGTATGGAAGGCGGTGTTAGTAAAATGCTAAGAGTTTAGCATGGGGCGAGTATAGAAGGCAGTAGAAACATTCCCTTACGTAATCTCTAAGATGTCAGAAAGCGCTATTACTAACGCTACCTTTTGATATGTCAGCAAGTATCTATGTTGTAGTTATTCTTGCACCTGTAATTATTTCCTCTTTGAACATACAGATTGAGCGTAAATCGGGTTCTTCTAGAGTTGAATAATAGAAACGCCTCTTTCAGGTTACATGGTTGTTAGTTTATTGGTGCATTGCACTCAACTGTTATACCCAAATGTGAGAAAGTACATATCTTCATCCCAAAAAGTTCTGGAATAGTACAAATTATTCGGTTAACTTTATTGTTTAATGACTTAATGAACATTTTTAGTCGCTGCCTTTCCATTTGTGGTTTCGTTTCTTTTCTTGAATGCCAGATTGTTGATAATTATATCTGCTGGATTGATGTCCAATTCTGGTCGTGTTTTCTTTTTATTGCCATTTGACCACTGTAAATGTTCTTTCAGTTAAAGAAAAGGCCTTCAACAAACTTCATGGAAAAGATTCAGAAAGATATTAATGCCAGCATGCGTGCCATACTGATTGATTGGCTTGTAGAGGTAACTATGCTACCAACTTCCAATAGCTACCTCTGCTTCAATACAATATCATGGCTTCAATTGCTTCCTTTATTTGTGCATTTTCCAAAATCCATTTTATCTACTGTCTTCTTGAAGATGATCTACATATGATGAAGACTGCACTTGCACTTCAATACACGAACTAGGTGTCCTATCTTAATTGATAACATCATATTGTTTCCTGATAACACCAATTATTAGTTGACTTAGGCTGTGGCATATGTCTTTAAAGAGTGGGATTCCGATTATGGCTGCAGGTTGCTGAAGAGTATAGGCTTGTCCCTGACACTTTATACTTGACTGTTAACTACATAGATCGCTATCTTTCGGGCAACTCTGTGAACAGACAACGCTTGCAATTGCTTGGTGTTGCCTGCATGATGATTGCTGCGTAAGATATGGAAATTCTTTTATTATTTTTTCCTCTCTGTTTTTTCGTCTCCCAAAGAAAAGAGAAGTTGATTAACTGCCAGTTTGGATATAGGTATATGTGAGGGAAAAAAACCATGGAAAATTCATTTCAGATACATATTTACATCCGATTTTACTTCAAAATTTCAAGATCCCAACAGTCGATGACTCCATAAGTTATGGCATTTCCAGGAAATATGAAGAGATTTGTGCTCCCCAGGTGGAAGAGTTTTGCTATATAACCGATAACACGTACTTCAAGCAGGAGGTTTGGGCTTTGATTTTATTTTTTACTTTTCCAATTTCTTCAGTGAATTTGTTTTCCTTCTAACGCTTAATCTTTCCAGGTCTTGCAAATGGAATCTGCTGTTCTGAATTTCTTGAAGTTTGAAATGACTGCTCCAACAGTCAAATGTTTTTTAAGGTATTCATTTACTCGTCTTTCACATGTCTTCATTCACCATACAATTTGGGTCTCTATTCGACTGGTGTTGCCAAAAAGAAACGCAGATAGTGCTGACATATTAACTTAAATTAGGCGATTTGTCCGTGCTGCTGAAGCTATTAACGAGGTATGGGAATATTACTTTTTGACTCTGTCTCAAAATTCAATCAATAACCATGTGATGTCATTATTGCTCTTTATATGCTTTTTCAGTTCTTTATCACTGATCTGCTTTTATAAATTACCTGGAAGCTGTTACAGCTTTTCCATCTTAGAGTTCATTCATACTCCTAATAATGATGATTTATAAGGATAACTTGGACAATTAGGATTATAGTATGGGTCTAACCCATTTAAGTGTGTTGTTAAAAAGTCTTAGTTGTCAAAAATTGCTAGGATGAAATACTTACAGTTGGAAGAATGAGAATTTTTCTACCATTTCGCGCTCTGAAAGTAGATCAAGTTCCTTTTCACCATGTTTCTTTTATAGGTTCCACCCCTGCAGCTAGAATGCATGTCCAACTACATTGCAGAATTATCCCTCATAGAATACAACATGCTTCGATACATGCCATCACTTGTTGCTGCATCCGCGATTTTCCTGGCTCAGTATATACTTATGCCTTCAAAGAGACCTTGGGTGCGTGTTTAGTCGGAATCCAAACTCACTGTTTCATTCTCATTGCTATTCTAAGTATTGTCATAATGCTGTCTGTTCTTTTACTTGATTTTGCTACAGAATTCAACCCTGCAGCATTACACACTTTACGAGCCCTCGGATTTCTGTGACTGTGTTCAAGCACTCCATCAGCTTTGCCTTAACAGCCATCATTCTTGTTTGCCTGCTATAAGAGAAAAGTACAGCCAGCATAAGGTAACTCTCTGACATCCCCCTTCCCCTCTATGCGATGTCGATAAGATGAATGCATATCTTTCCACCCGAAGATGATTTCTTTCTTTTCCATGTTAATTTGTTTGATCGTGTAACCCGATTCAGAATATTAAAAAAAACGAAAACTGATTAAGCCCTTTTTCAAAAATCAGATGATTTTTTTGCATCCCAAGTATCTTGAAATATATGGAGAGAACATTTTTATAGCTTTTGAATCTATCCCAAGTTAACATTTTTATAACTGTTGTTGGTAAGCATCTCTAGGATGAAAATAAGGGCCAATGTGTATAGAACTAGGGAAGCCATTGTATCCTATATCACAATATATCATTCAATATATTCTCGTCATTTTTTTTGGCTCTTAGAAGCTTAAATTCATACATTTTGAATCTATCTAAATATTTTAAGAAGTTTTATTCAAATTTTGTAGATATAACGCGTACAAGTTAAAAGTTTTAGTGCATTCTTTAATGACTTAAAAAGATAACAAGGTTAATTTTGATAATATTTCTCCTCAAATAAATAAACAAATATAAAAAATGATTGAATTTTAGTATATATCTTACTTTTGGTATCCATGACATTTAATTCAAATACATAATGTTAGTAATATTGTCCTCTATACAAATTCATTCATCTCTCGTTGCAACAGTACAAATTCGTGGCTAAGAAGTACTGCCCGCCTTCAATACCTGCTGAGTATTTCAGAACGCAAAGTAACTGAGTTCGACGCCGCAGTGGTGGAGTATTTCAACTTCTCGGCGTCAGCTACGTGCGCCTCCTCCTGGTCGCAGTTCCAAGTGCCGGCGTTTCCCCCCCTGCCCCGCCGCCATTTACCCTCTTTCCTTTTTCTTTACTGATCCTCGTGCGATGTATCGATGTTTCCTGCCATTAGTGCCCCGCCACTTACACACTTCAGCGGGCATCTCACCTCCACATGTGAATAATGGTGGATTGAAGATTCAGAGCGATCTCTTTCCTTGAACAGGTTTCTTCCATACACTGC
>JAODPA010159407.1:0-14316 GCA_025585075.1 Nepenthes mirabilis
TTCTAATATTTAAAGTCATAGGCCACTTAGACTAATAATTATTTAAACTAATAATTATTTAAAAAAGAGGCATATGGCAAAGCTTATGAGACTGGTTCTATCCATCTTTCTTCTGTAATGAGATAATAAACTTTATAGATAAATAAGATATCTTTATTAGGTATTGTTGGGTCCCGTACCAAGGCCCACGAGCAATATCAAGCCCAATTCATCTGCGCAGGAAACATACGTGACGCCTAGCTGGCGAAAAACGACGGACGCCCTGCAACATATTATTGGGCTGTCGAAAAACAAACAGGAGATAGGAAAAAACCAGCCAATGAAGAAGCGGCCAGTACTGCGCCAACGGCTCAGGCAGCCGCCTGCAAACAGCCAGCCAATCCCAACTCGAGGGAAGACTAGGCGTGGCCGGCAGCGCTCAGGAGCTTGCCCGCCACCGTAAAACGACAGCTGACATGACCGGCGGTCAGTAATAGTGATCAGAGGCCAGGGAACCCTAACAACGGACACCCTCGCTCCCAGAGTCCACTGGGGAGGAGCATATAAGAACTCCCTTTCCTTGCAGAGAAGGGGGCGGATCCTTCTTCCTCTTCCCAGATCACAAGAGAGAAAGCAAACAAACTGAGATAAGACTCAAGTCCTGTGGCCATGAACGAGCTCACTTCTCTCACGATCACAATCCCCAAGTCCATTGAGGCAATGGGAAGTTAGCCACCCACTGCAGTGCGCTAAGGAAGCCAGGCCTTCCGCAACCTGCTCATTGTATCTCCTATGTTGAAACATACACATCACTCACGTTTCATCAGCATTCATCAACGCCCCGCATAACGCACGCGCCATTTCCGTTTATTGCGAAAATTTGCTGACTTGAGAGTCGAAGTGGCCGTGGTGGGAGAAATCCTATCGGACCTTTGACCTCTCGTTTGTTGTTTATGTTGTGCAGGTCCAGGTTAGGAGATACGGAGATCGGACCCTCATCCTGACACTACCTCGTGATCGGGAACCCGGAGGCTCCCTAATCCGTACAGCAACCGCAGACTCGGGACGCAACATTAGCGCCGTCTGTGAAAAACTGACGAGAAGCCTAGTGTCTCTTTCCCACCTCCCTTCCGAAGAAAAGAAAATGGTGAACACCAGAGTACAAGCTAGTGCTCCAACAATGGACATCAACGCTCAAAACGAGGGTCCCCCCATCGGAAGCCACCAAGACACCCGTCCAGAGCCTGACATCCACCGCTTGGCCGTGGATGTGAGCAACATAAAGCTAGTACTCTACGCCCTGTGCGATCGAACAGGAACTCCTTGGCCTGGGGCTGCCCTTCCAGCATCTCAGGCCTCCTCCTCCAGGAGAGCGAGACGCTGTGTGGCGGCCTTTAGGAGAGGATCCATCCAGCCCGATAACGCCGCGGCCTAGGCAGTCCCCAACAGAATCCATCCTCACGAAGCCAAAAGCCATCCCGACCGCAGCGATCGGGGCGACAGCCCTAAGAGGCGGAACCCCCGCAACTCGCGCAGCCGTGGGAGGCAGACTGCGGCGGGCTCCAACAGCGAGCGAACTCCTCAAGCGGAGAGCCAACACCACCGATAAGCTCAACCGCATCTTCAGGACCACACGGAGCTCTGCGATATTATCAACGCGCGGAGAGGCGCTACCGACCCGTCGATGGAGGAGAAAGTCAAGGTGTTGTGGGACATCCTGCACATGGAGAGGCCCACGCGATCCTTCGCTGACCTTCCAAGATCCCCCTTCGCCATGGACCTGCGGACCCAGCCGTTGCCGAATAAGTTCAAGATGCTCATCCTGGAGGGGTACGACGGAAGCAAGGATCCGATGGACCATCTCAACTGCTTTCGTACCCACTTATCCCTACAGGGAGCGAGCGAGGCCCCGATGTGCCAGTACTTTTCCATCACCCTCAGGGGGGACACATTGCTCTGGTTTCATGGTCTCCCTCCGCACTCCATACGCTCGTTCGATGAGCTAGCTAACAGTTTCCTGAGCCAGTTTGCCTCTAGCCGAAGAGAGGAAAGACAACCGTGGCACCTGGTCCGCCTCCGCTAGAGATCAGACGAAAGCCTGAAGCGGTTCCTCAACCATTTCATTACAGAGGCACGACGGATCCCCCAGCTCTCTGACGAGCTGAAACTCAATGCCTTCGTCGATACACTGACGGCGGGGGATTTCTTTAAGCACCTGTCGCACCAGCGCCCTCAAACCTTCCGGGGCCTAGGCCATCGCCAGGGCGTACATCACGGTCGAAGAGGCTAACGATGCGAAGCGCCCTGAGTGAACGGACAGGCCGGCCCCCAGAAGCTACCAGGCCTACTGGTGGGCGGAAGAGGGACAACGACAGCAACCGCTTCCCTGAGCGCTGTAAGCAGCCGCGGCCTCCACCAGGGCCCAGGAAGGACCACGGACGAACAGCCCTGACTCCCTTGAACGACACTCGCACCATCATCCTGATGCAAATTCAGAACGAAAAGTTCTTCAAGTTGCCAAAAACATCGAAAGGTCCCAGCGGCAACGACTAGACCAAATACTGCCAATACCACCGCTGCCTGAGACACTCGACCGAGAACTACCAGACCTTGCAACAGGAGATAGAGGATCTGATCCGCCGCGGATATCTTAAGCGGTTCGTGAAGAGTTCGGGGCAGAGCCCCGTAACCTCGGATGGTGCGACCAGCGAGCCACCGAGGGGCCGCACGGCCGCCGGGGTGGTCAACATGATCTCCTCCGCAGCCGCCGAGGACGCCGGGCCAAGGGAGCCGAAGCCAACTTCCAGCAACAAGCGAGTAAGGATAGAAGATAGGAGTGATATCATTAGCTTTAGCAGCGACGATATTGCTCATGTAACCTCTCCCTATACTGATTCCCTTGTTATATCTGTCCTCGTTTCAGATGGTGGGGTTGACTACCGGCTGAAATGAGTTTTCATTGATAATAAAAATTCGCAGAATTTACTGTATCTCAGCGCTTTCTTCAAACTTGGATTGAGATGAAGCCAGATGAAAGCTGCCGGCGGACCCCTGTACGGCCTGGATAATGAATCGGTCCCCGTACAAGGAATAGTCCAGTTGGAGGTCACTATAGGGACCCACCCGCGCTCTGTGACACGAGAGTTGGCGTTTCTCATTGTCGACCTACCGTCTGTCTACAACGCCATATTGGGCAGACCTTTTCTCACAACCTTCGGAGCCGTGACGTCGATCCCACACCTAAATGTAAAGTTCCCCACCGCGGGGTGTGGGAGAAGTGCTCGGAGACCAGAGATGGGACGAACGTGCTCCTGTCCCAGATGAATCCCACGGCATCATGTTGCCCGGACAACGATCTTGACCTCCGGGACGAAACCCTGTTGCAGCAGGGCCAATCGGGAGAAGCTACCGATGCAGTCCCTTTAAATCTTTCCGAGTTGGAAAGGTGCGTCCACGTGGGCAAATCCCTCCAACCCATGAAATGCGGCCGGCTGATTATCTTCCTTAGGGCCAACTCCAACATGTTCGCCTGGGTTCCCGCTGACATGACTGGGATATCGGCCGATGTAATCATCCACAAGCTGGGCCTTGACTCGAGCCAAAAGCCCGTCCAGCAAAAGCGCAGGAACCACTCTGTCGAGACGTTGGTTGCCATAAGGGAAGAAGTGAGGAGACTCCTCGACGCGGGGTTCATCTGGGAGGTCCAATATCCGGAGTGGTTATCCAACTTCGTGCTAGTGAAGAAGAGCAGCAGCAAGTGGCGAATGTGTGTCGACTTCATCGACGTAAATAAGGCTTCCCCCAAAGACAGTTTCCCTCTCCCCATGATCGATCAACTCGTGGACTCCACGTCCAAACACGAACTTCTGAGCTTCATGGATGCGTATTCTGCCAACAACCAGATTCGGATGCACCCAGAGGACGAGGAGCATACCTCCTTTATGACTGACCAAGGGACATACTGTTACAGGATGATACCCTTTGGCCTTAAGAATGTCGACGCCACCTATCAATGCCTGGTAAACAAGATGTTTGAGGCCCAGATTGGGAGAAATATGGAGGTGTACGTCAACGATATGCTCGTGAAGAGCAAAGTCACCCACGACCATATCAGTGACCTGGAGGAGACATTTTAGGTCCTCCGGTGGCACGGGATGAAGCTCAATCCCACCAAGTGTGCCTTCGGAGTGACCTTAGGAAAGTTTTTGGGCTTCATTGTGTCCCAGCGCAGCATTGAAGCCAACCCAGAGAAGATCAAGGCCATCCTCAACCTGAACCCCCCGCGGACGATAAAGGAGGCGTAGAAACTCATCGGACAGATAGCGGCCCTTTCACGCTTCCTCGCCAAGTCAGCAGAGAAATACCTGCCTTTCTTCAAGGCACTAAGGGGCACTAAATCGCTGGGGTTTAGGTGGAGCGAGGAATGCGACGAAGCTTTTAGAGAGTTGAAGATGTACCTTGCCAGCCCGCCGCTCCTGAGCTCGCTGCGTGAGGGCGAGGACCTTTACCTCTACTTGGCTACGTCAGCGGCGGCCCTCAGCTCCGTGCTGATCGGGGAGGACGAGGGGGTGCAGCGGCCAGTATACTACGTGAGCTAAGTGCTGACGTATGTGGAGGCTCGCTATCCGCACGCCAAGAAGATGGTGCTCGCCCTCATCTATTAGGTGCGGAAGCTGCGGCCTTACTTCTAGTCACACCAGATCGTCGTACTGACAGATCAGCCGCTAAAGTTGATCTTGCAGAAGTCAAAAAGGTCCAGACGGTTAGTCAAGTGGGCGGTTGAGCTAGGGGAGTTTGACGTGAAATTCCGGCCCCGGCCAGCCGTGAAGGGACAGGCCCTGGCCGATTTCATTGTTGAAGTAACGACCCCAGCTTCGGACGATGCTGACAACCCTGAAAACGTGGAAGACCACGACCCTCCAGTATGGACCCTGAACGTGGATGGGTCGTCCACCCAGGCGGGCAGCAGAGCCGGAGTCGTGCTAAAGACGCCGGAGGGCACGGAGATTACATACACCGTCGCGCTGGCCTTCTCGGCCACCAACAACGTGGCAGAGTACGAGGCCCTCCTCGCTAGCCTGCGCCTAGCAAAGGAATGTTCCACAAAGTCATTGGTCATGCGCAGCGACTCCGAGCTCATGGTCAACCAGGTACAGGGGAACTTCGACGCGTCAAACCCACAACTCGTGAGGTACTTGGCAAAAGCGAAGACCCTGATCCTTGAATTTGACCGATTCGTGATCGAGCATGTCCCCAGGTCCGACAACGAGAGGGCTAACTGACTGGCCAGGGACGCGGCTACCGGATCCCTGGAGCAGTACGCTAGGGAACCAAGGGAAGTCCTGACTGCGCCTAGCATTGACGCCAAAGACCAAGAAATACTATGGGTCGATGTAGGAGGCAATTGGATGACGCCGTACATGAAGTACCTGACCGAGGGAACCCTCCCCGATGATTCCAATGAGGCCAAGCAGATTAAGATGACAGCAGGTTGGCACACCCTCCTCAGCGGAAGGCTATATAGGCGGGGATACTCCACTCCTCTCCTAAAATGCCTTATTCCAGAAGAAGCCGAGTACGCCCTAAGTAAGGTATACCTGGGATTGTGCAGCTCGCACATCGAGGGCAAGAACCTCGCGTTCAAGGTCATGCGGCAAGGGTTCTATTGGCCGACCATGAAGCGGGACGCTATAGAGTTCGTCCGGAAGTACGAGAGTTGCCAGGTCCACGGCCCCATGACGCATCAGCCGCACACGGAGTTGCACTGCCTCCAATCCCCGTGGCCATTTGAGTAATGGGGACTCGACATCCTCGGACCGTTACCAATGGCTTCTGAGCAAAGGAAATTCCTGATCGTTGGCATTGATTACTTCACCAAATTGGTAGAGGCTGTCCCTCTTTCCAAGATCACCGATCAGAACGTGACGGAATCCCTCCATCAAGGTATCGTTTACGGCTTCAGGATTCCTGAGGTCATGGTGACCGACAACGGAATCCAATTCATCGGCAAGAGATTCACAAAATACTGCCGCTATCTCCGCATCAAGCTGATCCACACGTCCATGGCCCATCCCCAGGCCAACGGGTAGGTTGAGGTCACCAACCACACGTTGCTACACGGATTGAAGATCAAGCTGGAAGACGCAGGGGGCTCCTGGGTCGAAGAGCTGCCATCCGTACTCTAGTAGTATCAGACAACCCCGCGGGAGCCAACAAGAGAGACGCCCTTGAACCATTGTTTTGGGGCTGAGGCCGTAGTCCCCGAGGAGGTGGGGATGCCAAGCATGCGGGTCGAGTGCTTCGATCCAGTCACCAACTTACAGAGGCTCCGGGAAAGCCTAGACCTACTCTCCGAGGTTCAAAATGCAGCGTAACTACAGATCGCGGCCTACCAGTAGCGCGTCGCGCGGTATTACAACAAGGAGGTGAAGGCGTGCCCCTTCGAAGTTGGAGATCTGGTCCTCCGGAACGTAGAGGCGGTGGGAAAGACCGCGAACAGGAATAAGCTCTCCCCTGGGTGGGAGGGTCCGTTCGTCGTCTCCGCAATCCTCCGGAGCGGAGCGTACAAGCTGCGCACCCAGAACGGCGAACTGGTCCCCCAGATATGGAACGCCGCCAACTTAAGGAAGTATCACCGGTGACGCCACGATAGCCCAGGTAAGACACGCACGTGCACTGTGGTGAATGCTTGTACATGTGTAATGCTTTTTGTTAATAAAACTACTTTTCCTGTTATTCTGCATCTCCATTTGTGTGATGTGATGGCATGCATGGCATTCTTAAATCGAAACGACCTATATTGCCCCTACGTCGGTAGGACAATCGTCCGTCCGTAAAGCAAACCCTTGGCCATGCGCCAAGCAGCCCGCAAGCGGCCAGTAAAAGCCTCGCCCACACAACGGGAAAGTCCGAAAGGGCACACATCCATCATGGCTCTACGCCAGTTGACCCAAGCGGTCAAAATATTAGGCCTGGGGGCTTTGGCAGCTTCACAATTCTCGGCCAACAAAAACCTTAGAGGGCAAGTATCGCAGGCGTGCGACGACCTTCTCACGTAGAAGAGAGCACCCTTAGTCTACAATGGTCGAGGGCTAGGACCTTAAACACGGTGATCACGACGCCTTGAGCAGGGGCCACACACCTCCCGCAGACACTACGCGGCTAAGGCCTAGACCCGGAGCCCGGTGGCCGTGGCCTGAAAACCCGACCGACCCTTGTTGTGGTTCCACAGGACTTGCGACGACATCCGCATTACCGGATCGAGCTTCCCACCAACCGTGAGAGATGCGGCAACATCCTCTGACGAATGACGAGTACAGCGCAAGAAGGCGCCTGATTAGAGCCTTGGCAACAATAACTCTACGAGCTTAGCATTCAAACGTGGGGCATGACCCCATAGGTCACATTAAACGAGAGGTGCAGGCAACATGCCACATCGGAGGAGAACAAATATGAAAGAAAATGAAATCGTCCTTTATTCATTTGTCAGAAACAAGTGAAATACAGAAGTAAGGAATAATAACAAGGGGCAACCAAGCAACCTATATAGAGAAAGACTATTTTGGAGGACTCGACCGATCGGCTTCCTCAAGGAAGTTCCTCAGGCGGGATGCACCCTGATCCTGGCGTTTCTAGGATGAAAAATTCCTTCCGATACATCAGGAGTCACCAGGGAAGCGATCCTACGGCACAAGCAAATACCGTCCCAATATCGAGTCTCCAACATGCGCTCTGCTTCCGATGGGGTGATCCAGCCAACCATATCCCTGGATAAGCGTGCATGGTCGTCATCCAGAGCGACGAGCGAGGCTTCCAGGTGCGCCACTTTCTGTTACAAGCGCCTAATCTCCTCTTGCGCCCGTTCGCTGTCCCCTCGAAGGGAGGCAACCTGGGCTCTTGCGTGATGAATGGCTTGCAGCCCGCGACGGAAGCTCCCGTGGAGGAGGTCGACCAGCCTGTCGAAGGGATCGACATCCCTAGAAATCTGCAGGAAAAGAGGAAGATATCAGAGAAATCCCTAAAACATGCAGCAGCAGGGAAGTGCCAGACCAAGATGACCATACCTAAGTAGAAGCGGCGCTCGAGGGATGTGCAAAATCACCTGGCGGAGGCCCTCCCTGGGGCTCCCCTCCTTCAGCCGCCGGGGCCAAGCTAGCCGGAAGGGTGGCAGATGTAGGAGCGCTCAGAGGCTCCAACCCCGAAGACGTCCCGACTGCCTCCACTCCAACTCCCGACGGACCGGCGACCAGTACGACTTCGGCCTCTGATGCTGCAAAGATGTCTTCGAGGATCTCGCCCTTAGAAATGGGCTCCACAAAAGTAATAGTTGGCTCCAAAGATCCCCCTGTCTCCGACGTTGGCGCGGGCGCAGCTGAGCGTGACCCCTCAGGGTCATCAAGGTCAAAAACACCGCCTGCCATTTCCGGAGCTGCATCCACGAATACATCGACGATGGAATGCGCGAGAGGCCCCCCAGCGGGTTGAGACTCCGCCTCGTAGACTTCGAGCACGGCTAGCCCTGCGACTGGAGTCGGCGATGGTCCGACGGTCTCCCCCTAGTGCCCTGCGCTCGTAGCCGCCTTCGGGATTTGCCCCCGAACCTCAACAGCAGAACCAACAGATTGCCTCTGGGACCTTCGTGTCGAGGTCTCCCCGGCTTCCCTCAGCCTCTTCAAGGAAGCCTCAACCTCCTCTTCACTTGAGGACGACTCCAGTAACGAGCAGTTTTCCTCCTCGTCCCCTCCGGACGATCGGGGAGCAACAACTCCCCCAGGCACTCTCTTACTAGGACTGGCGACGCTCCATCCCTACGAATGCCCCCACTTGGCAGCCTCGAATGTGATGGACGTCAAAAAGTAACCCTGGAGGGAGAACTTCGCCTCCTCAGACTGGATGACGGTAACCAACTCTGCCGCCTCCACAGCATCCTCTGCCGGTGGCTTCTCAAGGAAGAACCCCGAAATCGGGCCCCACACACGTGAAAGCTCAGAATCAGAGGGCTCTTGCAGGAAGAAGTATCAATCCTTCCAGCCCTTAACCGAATCTGGATTGGTTCCTTGAAAGTGGAAACTTGGGCGACGTGAACTTCAGTCCTCTTACTCCGTAAAGCGAAAAATAAGTCTGGCGGCCTTAGCGTCGAAGGAGCCGCCATGAAGGCGAGCGAAGATGCACAAGGACACCGGATAACGTAAAGCGTTGGGGTGGATCCTCGCCACCAGAACTCCCAACGCCTCCACCAGCGCGTATAGTGTGCATGACATGGGATAACGAAGCCTCCCTCTCAGATGGTACTCGTAGACCGTGACGTAGCCCACTGGGAGGCGCTGGCTCTATCTGTGGAACCAGGAGCGCGATAACCCCAATCGCTGGGGATGCCAAAATCAACCACAAGGGCGGCAATGGAGATGGGCATCAGGACAAACTTTGTATTATGAACACCCTGGCGGCCTGCTCTGGGAGCCTGAGAAGAAGCACTCTCTCTTTTCTTTGCCATATCGCTCTCACGATTCAGGTCAAGACAGGAAAAATCTCAACACGAGGAGAAGCCGTGCCAGTTAGTTTAAATAGACAACGGAAGCCCAGTAGGCGGGAAACCTAAGCGACACCCACCACAAGTGACCGGGACATGTGCCAGCTCTGTAGCATATCGCAAGGCCCGAAGTCACCCGCAATCATGGCCATGCGTCAGTCTGATGAGCGCAACGCCTCAGCCGCTTGACAGAAGTCCACGCTGGCACCTCCGCATTAAATGTAGGCTTACGATAGCGAAGCCCACTACAGGGGCGCACGGGTATATAAAAAGAAAAATGAAAATCCAGAAACGCAGACTACAAAAGACGAAGCAGTGTGATAAAACGACAAGTTTTATTGCAACAAAGGATCCGATTACAATGACTGTCAAAAAAAAAAGAAAAAATAAATATAACTATAGCAACCTGTTGCGGTAGCTATCCACTAACGCACCGCATGGTCCGTAGAGGAACTCAGGGCCAGGTAATCAACCAGTTGCGCGCACGTTCGGGTAATAGAGTTGCGAGAGTCCGGGACGCCGACACAAAAGTTCGGATCCTCCGGTGAGGCTAGCCTCCGGCTGAGCCGGATTCCATCCTGGTAATTTCTCTCCGGAGCAGGACCGACTTCCTCCTGCAGGAACATCGCCCTCAGCTCCGTCCGCAACCACGCGACCTCTGACCCATGCTGTCGCAGCAGTTGCCCGTTCTCTTATTCAAGGGCTCGTACGTGGGCCTGAGCCACCACATTGGCACTAGTGAGTTGGGCAGCCCTAGCTTCCGATTCGGTCCATGCACCCTCAAAATACACCGCTCGGGCCCTCAGCTACTCCACCTCGGCCACTACAACTTGCACAAGTGCTTCAGCACTCTCGAGCCTCTTGGTGACCTGTTGGAGCGAGAGGTCCCCCCTCCCGGGAGCACGCTCCCGGGAAGAGGCAGCGCCCTCTGCCCTCTCGAAGCCTGGAGGCATCCGCAGGAATCGAGCAGGGCCCACAACAGTGGCTTCAGAATGACCTCCTCTTGGTACGTTGGCTCCCGAAGCCCTGGGAATGTGAGAGCTAGACTCCGACTCACTGGAAGAATGTTCCGACTCGTGTGATGATTCCTCCATCGAAGCAGTGGCAAGAACACACGCAGGAAGAACGAACAACTATTGAGTACGCAAGCACAGGAAAGTGCAAAGTCACAAAGTGGAGTGACGCGTTTAAATAGGCGAGATGTTCTCCTGAAAACGGCTGCGCAATGAAGACAAAGGGCGCCAGAGCTTAGCCAACGGGCGCCCTCCACGTGGAAAATCCCTGAAGCCTCGCGTGTTTCCAAGACAAGTCATCATGGCGCAGTGCCTCCTGACCATGCAAGCATTTATTGCGCCAGACGAACCATGGGACATGACCGCCAACAGTGGCCTCTCCGTCCCCACAGGGCGAGATGCGAATCGACGGGAGAAAATGCTCAGTAAAGAATAGAAGCAGGCGTAATAAAGGCAAAAAGGCTACTTCTTTTATTAATCAATACTTTCTTACAAAGTACAAGATCCACGGTGACAAAAAGCGCGAGAAAGATGACGGTGCGAGGCCCCGGGCCCCCAGTGGCTACCCCGAATGAGCTTGAAAAACGTGATCTACATGAGATCATCACGGCCAGGAGCCGCGGGTAGTTCACCAAGCGAGCGGAGGCGACCACGAGGGGCACCCCCCGAAGTGGAGGCGGCCACAGCGCGATCCACCGGGCCGGGATCCGCACCAATACCGAAGCCCTCAGGGGAAGTAAAGGGAAAAATCCTACAATTCCCTCACAGGGTCTTCGGCCTCTCCCCCTCCACGGTCCGCGCTCAAGCTTAGTGAGATGGAGACCATGAGCGACGCCCTCCGCCGACGGGAAGTATCCCTGTGGAGGTTCCGTCACGGTCTCGCCACACTAAGGACGAGCCACACCACGGAGGGAGGACACATGACGACAGCAGAGTGGCCGAGCCACCCTCATTAGATAAATAGCAGACCGCAACATGGGAGTTAGAGCGGTCTTCATCAAGGACTTTGAACATCCAGCTATCCATCCAACTTCTTCTCGGACCCCCGCTAAGAGCAGGATGAGCCAGAATCTCCTCATTGCTCCTCCAAAGGCAGCCAAGGGATGTGCTCCCCTCGCTAAGAAGCCCTCCTATTTATGGGAAAGATGGGAGCCATTCTCTTGCCCAACGCGGCACGTTTCCCGGTGGATGTCTTTCACGGAATACAAAAGTTCCCTGATCAGACGCAACCCTCAACGCGCGAATCCTGCCAATCAGAGCAACGAATCATGGCAGCGTCAGAAAAGCCTGTGCAGTCTCCTGGGGAAGGAACGAGTTCAGAAAATGACGAACTGTGGCGCAGCACGAGGAAGGCTGTGGGGCCGCAGAGTAGACCTAAGGGACATGTCAGGCCCGACCACTGACCGGCCCAGGCATGGGGGCAAGTGTTGGGTCCGTGCTAAGGCCCACGAGCAATATCAAGCCCAGCCCATCTGCGCAGGGAACATACGTGGCGCCTAACTGGAGGAAAATGACGAACGCCCTGTAGCGCATTAATGGGCTACCGAAAAACAAACAGGAGAGAGGAAAAAATCAGCCAATGAAAAAATAGCCAGTGCTGTGCCAACAACTCAGGCAGCCGCCCGCAGACAGCCAGCCAATCCCACTCAACGTAGCAGGATAAACTCAAAATCCTCTATTAAATGTCAACCATTAAATTTTTGAGTATAGAGAATATAACAATGTACAATAATTTTTAATATGAAAAACTTTTCTCAACCAATAAAAAATTACGAGATAAATTTTGAATAAATTTTAAATAAATTCGCTATAAAATAGTACTGGTTACAAAAATACCCCCATTCAAAATTCCTTTACTATGACTCGACTAAATAATATTTAAATAACAAACTTCTCAATACACCTAATAACTTATAAGAGAAAAATATATTAAAAAAGAACAATCAAAAGATAATATAAATTAGAAAACAACACCAAACCAACATATATGGCCTTAATGAAGAATAAAATTCAAATTGAATCTTAACCGAATATCAAATTTCTTTCTCTTTTCTCTTTCTCTCATCTCTTTTCATACTATATTCATTGTGTTACAAAATATTTTTAGATACCTTAAAATCGTTTCAGATGCAACTTTATAGTAATGTTGGTATTTAAGCACCCTTAAGTGCGCATCAGGTTTGAACTCATTAGATAAATGACACATGTGCACCTATCAAGTACTACTTCTCTAGGCAATTGGTGCACGTACTCTCTTCAGACACTCATTATACGCTGCTCAACTAAAATTCGACCAATCCTTAACCAACCCTTAAATGAATATCACGCGACTCTTCAACGCCTTTATCACTCAAACAACCATTGGCCAAGCATTCCATGCATAAAAGTTGTGCCTTCTTTCAATAAAAATTCGTTCATTGTGACATCTATAAGAAAATGACCTAAAACCCAATAAATTTTTCTCATGACCTGTGAGAGACTCTTTGCCTTTTCCGACAATCATTATCTCTTACCTTTTGATAACTTTCCTTCTATGGGAATCTCAGCGTCGGTCTTCATAAACTTAAGTGATACCTTTCTTCAACTCTACCAAACTTGAAAATTTTCTATCCCCTTTTGGCTTCTTCTTTGTGGTACCATCACTCCCCATTACATTTCTCCTTAGCCTCCTTATCTCACCACTTTGACCAATACCACGTTAGTCACTATGGTGTCACTATTGGAAATTGAAGCCTCCATCAAGTACTAATTTAAACGCTGACTTTCTCTTGCCACAATTAAAATGCTTTTAATGAGTTTCTACTAGTCCTTTTCGAATGCCATATAGAAATCTTTTTTGCTAAGCTTTCCGATTAAAATCATATTCAACCATATATTAAGGCATATCGCACATCCTTCAACAAAAGTTTTATCTAATTATTTGTCTGCAAGCTGAAATCCCAAATGCCACTAACTGTTGATGAGTTATCATTATTCATTTTTAATACTCCATAATCTTCGAACTATAAGAAGTAAAGGGAAATTTCTCAATATCGTATGATATGAGAAATTACTATCCACCACTCAACTCGTCTTTCGGCTAGTAAAGTTTCATGTTTTCCACGTGTGAACGGCTAGAAAGTCTCCATGGGTAATAATAAAGACCTGATCATTTTCATCATAATCTCTCCTCTCTTAAAGCTCACCACAACCCTCGTCGTACTTCCTTTTAAAATAAATCCGTTTCATGTGACCCTTCTTACTATAATATAAACATTTGATATCCTAAAATTTGGACTGATTGTTAGTTTTCTTCGATTTGCTATCTTGTTCCTAAATCTCCTATGCCTCTTACCACTATTGGATATCAGGACACTTGCCACATCTAAAATCTCATTACTTTTTTTACGTAGATTCATTCATAAATAAAGAAATAATGACCTCATCAAAATTGAACATATCCTTCCTAAACAATAGTATTGTAATAATATAATTGTATGAGGACGATAAATAATCCAACAACACTAATATCTTGTCTTCATCCTTAATATTCTCATCAAGTACTGACATCTACATCAAAATCTTGTTGAACTTGTCCAAATACTTCTCAAAGGTTTCACCTTCCAATTATTGAAGGCTATAGAATTTCTTTTTTACATGCAACCTCATTGTTAAGGATTTAGATTTATACAAATCCTCAAACTTCATCAACATCTCCACTAAATCTGACAAGCCAATAATTTTTTAAAGAATATTATTCGTAAGATATAATTTTATCATACAATTTATAAGATATTTATATTTTGCCACTCCTCA
>JAODPA010159418.1:0-14320 GCA_025585075.1 Nepenthes mirabilis
TTGTAATCAAACGGAGGAATATCGATTCTTAGGGAATAAAAATTATATTCCATCCTTATTCTTCCAACTAAACGTAGCGGTTTAGTTTTTATAGTTTTCTAAAAGTAGCAAAATTTTAAAACTGCTTGGAACAACAAAATGCAGTTGTGGGGATGTTCTGTATCATTAAAAAGGCAAATTACTATAAATCATGAATTTCATTTTCTCATTAGATGAAAGAATTCAGGCACCAATAGCTAGTATTGCATATCTTCGTGTTAAGGTATGACTATCTATCATACCTCATTAGCTACTTTGTATTCTAATTTTAGATAATATGGTTTTAACATTTACTCTTCTAATCGTATTCCTTTTAGCTTTCATTCAAATCAATACCTAACTATGACCGTCATATTCTTGTGAACATGAAGCGGAGTTCTGTCCATTTGCACATATAGAACCTTGATTCTTTTCATAGTCAATAAATCATTGCAAGCTTACTTCAAACATTTTGAACAACAGATTTTGTTTTAATCAAGACCAGAATTAAGGAAGAGAAAGGGGGAAGATTACTCAAGGAAAATCTCCACAAACAGTTGCAAGAAAAGCGAGACTAGATTCCCACTGCAGCCTAGATATTAGGAAAGTCCTAAATTGCTATTAGGATTTGTTTAGTCTTTAGGTAGTCTAGATTTTGATCACTTGTGATTTGTTGCAATATTCAGGTCCATAATTAAGTCCTCTAGAATTATTTGGCTTGATAATATATGTGATAACTTCGATGCTACAATAAATGCAAGAAAGTGTACCAGGGAATGAGATCGAATTGTACCAATCTCAAAATAACATAGCAAAAAAGCTATAGCTTGGTTACTTGTTTAACAGATTGAAGCCCAAAAATGCATGGTTGTTATGTGATTGTCCTCCTTTTCTTTCATGTCTGGAAGCCCCCCCCCCTCCCAAAAGATTTCTTCTTTTGTTGTGGACGCATTTCAGCCTATTATTTCTCTTTCCTTTGGTTGGGTAAGCAAAGATTGCTAATCTAATTGACAATTATCTTTTAATTAGAGAACATTTTGTCCGAATTCTATTTCATATGCTTCTTGATGAACGTATATCATCTGATCTTATTCTTTTCTCGATAAACTAATTTGTCATATAAGGTGACTAGAAAAAAAATAATGAGCATTTAAATAGGTGTATTTGGATGACACTTATTAGCTGTCATATTTTTAATACACACTCATTGATTTTCTTATTGATATGGGGAAGAAAAGATGTCCATCAAGTTTATAGTGAGTGACCTGTTTGTTTTTTTTTTTTTCTGTTCTTTCAAAAATTGAATCACCATTTAAGCTGAAATTTTATTTCTTTAACACATCATTCACAAGATTTTCTCCAACTGATGCCCATGTGAAAGAAAAGGAAAGAAAAGAAATACCTTTATAGGTGCCCTCTTTCAGAAGTTTGGATTTAAGAATATCATGTCATATATAGTGGAGGTGATAAAAATGTGTCTTATTAAAAGCATGTACAAATAAAGAAACAAAGTTTGTTCCATCCTTGCCAAATGAGTGGGGAGTTTGATTTTACTTCTGTCCTATTTAAGCTGATTTGCATACTCTAATGTAAGAATGTATCTGTTAATTATGCTTTTTGTGTACCTGTAGATGTTTGATTGTTTGAGTATATTTATTTATTTTCCCTTCTATTTGAAGCTTTTAGAAATAGGTTTTGAATGTCTTCCTAATTTAATAAGTTAGCTATAAATTCATGAGGAGAAATACAATTCCAATTTGATAGAAGATCTTTGGAGAAGGATTGAAATTTTTATGATCTTACTACTTATTTTTGCCTACTGGAAAACTAAAGAGCTTTGGAGGGTGTGTAATTTCCCTTCTAGTTCTCAGGGACCAATTGCTTATATTGATATTTGTAGTTTTTATGTGTGTAGACATTGTTAAATTTGTTAGCAGTTGATGGGTCCAACATGAATCTGGGTTGGAGCAAATAGTGAGCCACTCCTAGCAGTGCAACAAAGGGAACACGAGCCTCCTTCCAGCATTCCACACACTCTCCACATTTTCGCATTTTTACTACGTTTACTTCCACGCGTGCATCTTTCCGTTCTTAGGGAAAGATTTGTGACTTGAACGTCGCAGTGTTTACAGTTCCTCAACCGCTTCACTCCCGAAACCCGTCACATCCCGCAGCTCTCCGATGAGATGAAGCTGAGCGCCTTCGTTGCCATGCTAGCAGTTGGAGAGAGTTCTTCACGTATCTTGCTCACCAGCGCCCCCAGTCTTTCCAGGAAGTTGAGGCCATCTCTTGGGCCTACATTGTGGCCGAGGAGGACAATGAGGCGAATCATCCTGAACGCGCAGACTGACATCCAGAAGGACCGACCGCTGGGAAGAAGAGGAACGGAGATAGAGGCAGCTCTCGCTCTCGGGAACCCCACAAGCAACTGAGGTCCGAGCCGAGTGTTTTGAAGGTAGGACAGGCCCCTGACCTTGACGCCCCTGAATGACACTCGCTCGAAAATCTTGATGTAGATCCGAGACGAGAAGTTCCTGAAGTGGCCCAAACACTGAAAAACTCAAAGGCTGGAGACCAGATGAAGTATTGCCACTTCCACCGGCCTTTGGGGTATACCACAAAAGACTTTCAGACCCTGTAGAAAGAAATTGAAGACATGATCTGCCAGGGTGGCGGTAAAAATTCTCTCAATAGAGGACCAGGTTATTCACACCGAAGTTCTGGTACCAGGGGAAAATGTCCGCTGCCTCCCTTCTTTTATTTATGGTGCTAACTCGGAAAGCCTTTGTAGGCTCCTTTGGGAGAGCCTTAGGAAGAATGCCAATCTCTCTAGTGACCTCCCTTGGGCTGCGCTTGACGATTTCAATGTTATCAGATCACCGTCCGAGGCCCTTGGAGGTATATGGAATTACAAAAGCTCTATAGACCTTGACAGATGCCTCAGGGATTGTGATCTCAAAGATGCCTGCCATGAAGGGTTGCACTATACCTAGAATGATGGCCACAATCCCTCTATCCAAATTTTCAGGAAGTTAGATAGAGTCGTCGCAAACGAGCAGTGGTTCGATCATTTCAGAAGGGCTAAAGCCCTTTTCCCTCCCGCAAGACTTTCGGACCACTCCCATTGCATCGTTCTTCCTACTGACAGGTCGATAAGGAACAATGGGTTGTTTCGGTTTAATAATTTTCTAACTAAATCCCCAAAATTTCACCTTGCGGTAAAAGATGCTTGGAAAGAGGAGATCATGGGCACCCCCATGTTTCGACTGGTGTCCAAACTAAAAAAAGGTGAGGTAGGCCCTCAAAACCCTAAATGCTCAAGAAGGTGATGTGCACGAGGAAGTTACCCGAACCCGGCAAATTTTAGAGGATATCCAAGCTAAGATTCCTTCACCTCAAGGGAGCAGTCAGGATGATCGTTCTTGTAGGGTAGTTTACTATTCTGCTAGGGCAAAGGAGGCTGACCTTATTCAGCAGAAAGCGAAGATCAATTGGCTCAAAGAGGGAGACCGGTGTACTAAATTTTTCTTTAAGACTGTTAACGGAAATAATAACAAGAACAGGATCTTCTCCCTCCTCGACGAGTCTGGTATACCCACTTTGGGGCCGAGGGGGTTCATAAATTGATAATTGACCACTTCAGAAGGGCTCTAGGCACTGGCCGAGTCCAGGGATCGGCGGACGCTACTCTTTTTTTTTGTAAGTAATTAAATTAGATTAAAATAAAACAAATTTACAAACTCTATTCTAACTCTCAGTATTTTGCCGACTTAGAATTAGAATAAAACCGCTAGAGTATACCCCGAGCACACCGAGGAGGATTCTAGAAAATGAAAAGCAGGTATATTAAGAAGTAAAAAAGTCAGCCAAATCACCAGCCTTCTAGCCCAACTAAAGCCACTTTAAAGAAGAAAGAACTCGAGCACTCATCCATCCTTAAGGACCCTAATCTGCCAATTAGCCCAACCAGGCACAGGTAAGGGAAAGGACCGGAGTGCCCAGCGAAGCCACACTTCCATGTCAGTCAAGACCGGTAGCAAGGGCTTAGAATTTCTACTTAGCGGGAGATAGCAGTTCGGAATAAACAACCCAAGCCAGAAATGAGAGAGAAAAAACCGGAAGGCCAGCAGTGACAAACCGTCCACGACAGCCAAGCTCGGCACCCACACAATCATCCGAACCAGTCGGACGGATCCATACTTCCAAATTTACCCATGTAAGGCTTTCTCATCAGAGATATAACTGCATTGTGTGGGTCTGTATCCATTGTATTTGGTTTTTTAGTTTTTGCATAGGAGTTATGTCATGTGATTTAGTATTGTGAACTCGTTTTTGATATTTTTAATGTGTTTTTTTTAATATCTTATTAGCAACAAATTAGTTTTAACACTTGATAGTTGTTAGATGATAATTGGTAATGAAGGGTAGCCTATTGATAGGCTAACAACTTGCACAAGACAAAGGTGTTTGATAACTACCAGCTTGCTCTCGTTAAAATAGTTAAGATTGTAATAACAAAGTAATATTATACTTTTCATACCCTCTTTTCTATAGGTTATATCCAGGCAAGCGAATTATATTCCTTTCCTTTTTTTTTCGAAAGAAATAAACACATGCAAATGTAAGTTTTCATTGAACCAGGATGCTATTGATATTCAAGCAACATTTTTTTTTTTTTTTCACATTTTCTTTGTATGCACAAGAATGCTTACATTCTTTCAGTATCTTGTGCACAATTGAGGTGGGCTGTAATCAAGGTGAAATTAAATGAATTGAAATNTGTTAAATATTGATTGAACAGTTATGATTAAAAAAAAATTAAATTAACTCCTCTTTCGATGGGGTTAAGACCACAAATTCGGGGAGAGAGGATCATGATGGGTCTCAATCTATAACCTCCAAATAAATTACTTTCAAAAAGCTAAACTTTCAACCATACGAAAACGCATACTTAAACTTGACTCTTACTCAAACCCAATTAACTAAGCCAACAGATCCAGGCCCTTCCCTTTATCACTTCATCATTATTTTGCTGTTTCATTGCAAACTTCTTACTCTATATTCCTCCATTTCTAGTCCCCCACCTCCCCCACACCGTCAGTCAGTCTCAGCAGCTGTTTTTTCTTCTGCTTTTTTTCACAATGATCAAAGTGCCAAGAGGGAAGCTCTCTATTTCCATCACCACATTTGGGATCTGTGCCCTCGCCTTCATTGCCCTCCTCTATAATGAAACGATAAGCTCCCTTTCTTCCAGCTCACTTCTCAAGTTCAAAACCTGCTCTAAAAAAACACCTGCAACGGCAGCGACAAAGTCCGGTAATATAGGTGAGTATGCCTCTTTCCGGCAGAAAGTTCCTCTTTTCAATTGCACATAATTGGTAAGAACGACTCGGTACATCACCGTTGGTTACAAGTTCGACTTCTTCTTCTATTTGCGTGTGAGATCATGCATTTTGAGCTTGGCCAAAACCCACTCATTAAAGGGTAGAAATTTTTTGTTGTTGTTGGGGTTGTGGTCATGAATTTGACTTCTGTTGTATATTTGAGCTTACTAACCGCATGATCTTACTGGTGAAATCATACATTCTGAGTTCGACCCGACCCCAATAGTTAAGGGAGGGGATACTCCGTTACCACAGAAAAGATAATGCATATTTATCTGTGGATTTTCTTTGGCGGTGCGTAAAGGAACTGGCATTGTAATTAAGAAATGTGTTGGGCTTATTTTATGATCCTAAATTTTGTAAGTTGTGAGGACGAAATCCTTATGGTTGAGATTATGGAATGGCTCTGACAGCTTCACCAATAAATCATCCTTAAATTCCTGCGAATTATAAATGGTGCATGTGTTTTGCAGTAGATAAAAGTATAGAGGAGGACAGCGATGAGGTTGAGGAAGATAACAAGCTCGAGTTTGACCCAGACATATGCGACATTACAGATGGAAAATGGGTATTCAACACTTCAACTGAGCCTTTCTACACGGATAGCAGTTGCCCCTACCTAGACAAGCAAGTTTCCTGCGTCAAGAATGGCCGCCCTGATAGCGATTATCTTCACTGGGAATGGCAACCAGATGACTGTACTTTGCCTAGGTACGCTTTCAATCTCACCCATTGATCTTATGGCAGAGCTATTTTTGTTCAAACGATGGTGGTTCGGGGCAAGAAATTCATTAGTGTTCACCATTCGAGTAATCAAATCGTGAACCATTTTTTGATCCAAACCAACCAAATCAGTTTGACAAAAACTAAAACCATAAGCAAACTGATTTAACTGGTTAACGTATTAATTACAACACAGAATAATAATTAGCAACCAATTACTAGCGATATAAGTTTCATACGGCCGCATATAATCATCAACCAGCATTTCAGATGCCATTTGAATACCCATCACTAAATTAATTTAACTGTCAATATTAATAAGATTATCTTCCCTTGTTAAGTAAAGCATTTCTACATATAACAAAACAAGACATTTATTACTAAGTTAAGAACTTTATACATTTTTTTACTTTTTGGATTTATATATATGCATGGTCGGTCCGAATAGCAACTAATTTGAAAATCAATAACCCAAAACCAAAAAAAAGGTTCAGTTATCTTATTTTTTGGTTTAGATTATCGGGTCAATGGTTTTTTTGAACATTCCGACAAAAATTCAAGGCTTTGAGGCGTATAGACCACTATCGAACCATTATCCTATTTTTCAGTTTAGATTCTCAAGTCAATCGTTTTTTTGAACATTCCTACATAAATTCAAGGCTCTGAGGCGGATAGACCACTATTTAAAAGATAAAATGGTCTAAATGCTCGAATAATCTCAGCAAATTTTACCGCTAGGATGCAACAAAGTCACCAAACTCACATATACAAATGGCGAAAGAAAACAAATTTTCAAAAGATTGAATTGATTTGTGATAGCGGCCTATTGAAAACCTATTCAGGCTATATGTCAGGTCTCAAAGTCCTATCATGACAAGGGCATGCTACCATGAAGCTTAGCCCCACAATGACACAAAGCCACAACAACGTGAATTCTATCCAAACAAAATCCTCCTGAAAAACAAAATCTGTTGACGAGGACATCAGAACCAGCTCCAAACATGTCTGCCCAAAACTTAGAGATCATAAAACACTATTTCCATAAGCATATCATTAGAGTATAAATGCTAATTTAATCTATCTATGAACAATTTTTAAATGATATTCACAGAATTGCAACAAGCACTATGCAATCGTATATATTTGTTCCCTTATATAATACAAATATAAGATACGATCTCAGAAGCACATACACTCTTTCGGATTCAAAGTGTCGGTATCCGACACTTATCGGACAATGACACGTGTTGGACACATGTTAATTTATTTTTTTTTTTTAATTAACCATACAAAAATTAATTATTTAATCATCTCTACCATAGGAACTATATTTCTCATACTATTTTACATGCTTTGAGGGGACTTAATTTGCTACGATGACATGCAAATTAACTTGAGCAATGAAATTTACAGGAGTACAACTGCACAATCGAGTTCTACTGGGCGCCATTTATTATACAGTCAAACTCTGATGCCCACATCATAGGAGATCCAAAGCAGAGAATACTGAGAGTTGATTCAGTTGTCGAGCATGCCAAGCACTGGCTTGATGTTGATATCCTTGTCTTCGGCACCTATGTTTGGTGGATGAGTGGCTTGAAGCTCAAGACACTGTAACTTCAACCTCAAACTTCACTGTTACAAATAGAATAATGTTACATGGCCAACCCTTAATCATCCGTCAGATATTTATTTTAACATAATATTTTATCTATTTATTTATCTTATACAGATGGATAGATAAAGTATCATGTTATCTAGTAATTAAAAGTTATCTGAATGATATGCCACAAAAACTTATCCCGATCATATAATTATTATTATACCCTAAAAAAATACTGTTATTTTTTGTTTAATTTTGACCTAAAAATCGAGTTTATTATTTGTTTTATATTAAATTTATAATCTGACTTTTAGTCAATCTTATATTTTTAATATCTATTTTCCTAAATAAAGTCATTATTCAATTGATTGTCCCTATTTTATCTTCATGAATTGATCTTTTGTGGTAGATGGGGCTCATTTTCAAATGGGGAAGAAGGTTATGAAGAGTTGGACACGCCAGTTGCTTATAGAATTGGCATGAAGACATGGGCTAACTGGATTGATTCCACTGTTAATCCCAACAAAACCAGAGTCTTCTTCACCTCCATGTCTCCCACTCATACCAGGTTCTCTCTCTCTCTCTCTCTCTCTCTTATTAATACCTTCTTTGTAGTGAAGAGAATTAGGACGAATAGAAATGGAAAATGGCGACCATCGACGCCCATTTGAATTGTTGGTTTGAATGATTAAACCGTCTAAATTTCAAGTTTTTAAAAATTAAAAAATATATGAAAATGGTTTTTTTTTTTTTACAATATGGATATCTGATATTGTTAGAGTCATTTTTATTATTGGCATATTCCGCGACCATATGTAATATTACATCGATATCGGGTTATGGATTGTCAAAGTGCTACATCAACATATATCCGTTGCTGTCTGTTCTGCCTTCCGTCGATATCGCTCTTGCCGTGTGCTTTCCAGTCACTCGAGTCTAAAATCCTAAGCCCTTGCACTCTCTGTGAGCTTTCTATCTGCTTGACCCTGAAAACCCAAAGCCTTGCACTCGCCACGCGCTCAAGCGCAAAATTTTGAAAGGCTGCGCTTGATGCTCGCCCTCTTCTCGCTTGAGCACACATAGAGTTCTCTGGAAACCCTCCGTGCGCCTGTGCGCATACTTAAGCTGTGCTCGAGCGCCGCAACAATGGGCAATTTTTGAATGTATTTTATTGCGCCATCTATATATACTTGTCTTATATTTTTGAAACCCTATGGCTCTTGGTAGACTAATTTCGTGCCCCACTTGTGTATACTCCATCGGTCTTGCTCCCATTGAGAAAACCAAAAACTACACCTTTGCGATTGATATTCTAACGAGGTTTCTCTACACTTTTTTTTACCGTTTAAACACTTCTATTTTTCTACATTCGTTGGAGACATCGGTACGTTGAAGAGGGAAACTCGATCATGCTCGGCAATTTAAGTGGCTCAAGAGGGAAGATTGATATGAAAACCAGAAGGTATCCGGTTCCGTTGTCGCGAGCAAATCCAATGAGTTCCTTAGTAATGATCACAAGATTGGAGTAAGTCGGCTAGGTTAGCGCATCGTTACCACTCGGTCTGTAAGTTAATTTTCATAGTACATTACTTGCCTGGCCGTTGAAACCTGGAAGATTTTTCTCGATTACCGTGGGTATCGAGTTTTTCCTTCGTTTCCAAAAATCGGGCATTTTATTATTATTTATGATTTTTTATATTTTGCATGCTTGTCATTATCGTTAGCATCTAGAAATAAATATTCTTTACGTATATCAAATATTTAATTTTTACTATTTTCACTATTTTTACCGAGGTCAAAACTTGATTGTAAAATTTAGAACAAAAAGTTCTTTTCAGATATTTCAACAACATTATAAGCAAAATAAAAAAATATTTTCAAATTTTTTAGTTTAAAATTCGGATCATTGGATTCCCAATCCAATAGCTCTGGCTGCAACGAAGGTGTTTTATTGCCATATGTGCTGGAGGTGTTTTATTACAATATGGGTACTTGACCCTTACGGATCAATTTTCATGCAAGCTCAGATCTTACGATCCTCCCTGTTTTATAAATTTTTGACCTTACAAATCTAATACTCTCGAAAAACATACAAAAGGGCATTTTTAAATCATTTCTCTTATCTCGTCGCCCTTTGCCATGCTGCATAACATGAGCTTCTTTCTAATCTTTTCTATTTTCTCTCTCTCTGTTTTTGTTACCACAGAAGTGAAGATTGGCAACGAATGGATGGAATTCAGTGCTTCAACGAGACAAAACCCGTAACGAAGAAAGGCCACTGGGGATCTGGCTCAAACAAACAGATGATGAACGTGGTGGTTGATGTACTGGGAAAGATGAAGGTTCCTGTCACTGTGATTAACATAACGCAGCTGTCCGAATACAGAATCGATGGGCACGCAACAGTTTACACTGAAACAGGAGGCAAATTGTTGACAGACGAGCAGAAAGCTGACCCATCACACTACGCAGACTGCATTCACTGGTGCTTGCCCGGAGTTCCTGACACTTGGAATCAGATTTTCCTTTCCTTTTTGTAACCAAATTACTCTTTTTTGTGTTCAAATTCCTTTTTATACGATTACCATTCTCCATTCATGTAAATCTTGGATCTGGGGACTCTCCGTGGCCTTGTGTAATAGAGCCGGAAAGGTTAAAAGATGAAACTAGCCTTTTATTTTCTGTCTTTTTCTAACGTTAAAATGTCAAAATATTCATATTATCTTATCGATCATAAATCTAATAACCCTAGGGAGAGATGGAGGGGCTCCAATGCCCTGCACGTAGGAGCCCTTGCACATACAATCTTTGCATGGAATGGAATTTGTTATGATAGTAAAGCAATTCTATTACAACCTTGAATGTCATTATGAGTTTAAAACTATGTAAAGTAAAAATAGGGATTTAAAAACTTGGTGATACTACAGCGTTATGTTTTACTCACCCTACAAACAAGGTTGAATTATGGAAAATTTTTTGTGGATGGAGGAAAATTTAAAAGTGAGGACTAATGTGATAAAATAAAATTAAAATTATTTACATTTATTGATGATATTATAGTAGTTTGGTGAAATAATATAAGTAGATTCATATAACTGATCCTATTTAATGTGATTTAAAATTTTATTATTATAAAAANATAACATGTTAACGTATCAGTATCGTATCATGTCGGTCGCATGAAATTTAATAAAGTTCATGAATAAGACACTCATAAAACCAGTAGAAAGCACAAAACTGTACTTTCGTTCTTTTTTTCCAAATCCAACAGCAGAGGCTCAGAACCATAATCATACAAAGCATGATTGACAGTCGTCTCAAATTTTGTAAATACCGAAATTATTGTTAATCATAGAATGAGATATTAACCAATATATATTGACATCGAGCCTCCCTCAACACAGATATTTTAAGATATCATAACAAAACCATGATATTTCACCGCATACCGAATATAACTAATATTTTTTGCTATTTGGCCAATATATCGACCAAAATCCCGATACTTTCCTATCAAGTTATGATTTGTAAAAAAAATTCATTCAATATGTTAGATAGTGATATATATTATTCGATATGTCCAATGAATATTTCCGTGATGGATACCAATGCCCATACCAATATTTCCATCCATGATCTAAACTGGGTCAACTGACATGATAACACCATGGACAATTTCTTAGCAGATTTGCCCAGGTTTAAGGGGAAAAAGGATCATACAAGGTCTAGGAAACTTGAAAATTAAGATCAGTTAGTTGGGTTAGAAACTTGAAAATTAAGCTTCGCCATGCTAGCTGACTTACCCATGGGTGTAAGCCAAAAGTTACAGAAAATCACAAGATTGCTCCAGGGTGTTATTTTCTTAATAACTTATGCTTCTCAAAAAGTCGCCAATACCTTTCAATAGACAACCAAACTGTCATCTCAAGTAACTCAAATAAGGATCATACCTCCCAATAAGCTTCCTACGTATATCTTCCATCATAAACTTGCTGCCGGACAAAACTTGTTCTCTAAAATTTAAATTGACACAATAAACAGGTTTCAAGAAATATTGACAAATTTCCTAAGTTTCAATAAGGATCCAAGCTTTCTTTCACTTCAACTTCAGTCCTAAATCAGTCCCTGAACAGCATCCCATCTTTCACAACCATTTGTAAGCCATTAAAATAGGTACAATTAGTAGCAAATCATACATCCATAACACAAGCCCCAGTCCTCCTCAATCTAAAATTTTCCACACTTAAACGAAGAAAACTTACCTTCTAAACTATTAGATAAGTGTTACCAACCATGAATATTTGTTCTCAAGGTATCAAGATTGATTACGAGCATCCACTTCACCTACAACATTATAGGGTTTCTCTCATTCTATCAAATCCTTCGCTCTCTCTTCTCCTCCAATTATTTACCGCTTGAACGTCCATCCCTTTTTAATACCCTTTTTATCACTTTGTTCAGCCATCGTTCCTCTCTTAGTTACAAAAGGCATTTTCTCACAATCAGACGGCCTCAATATTTTGGGGCCTAATTATTTTCTAAGCACAAGAGTATAGGGTCCAGGTATCATGCCAGGCTACCTCCCATCTGTCATTGAGAAGAAGGAAGCTTTCACTTCTGCAGCAGAAAAAAGGGAAAGCTTACAGCCACTCATCTGACATATTTCCCTTAGAAGCTTCATTAACATCCAGTAGTTCAAATATCTGTTTGGAAGATCCTAAAAGGTCTTCGTTCTTCGATATTTCCTCAACCACTCCTTTCTTATTTGTAGTTTTCAAGCCATTTTCATCATTGATGATTAGAATATGAGACTTACACCTCCCTCCAGCATGGAACAAATCATTATTTGAGTTTCTTTTCAACAATTCCCCAAACAGTTAAAAAACAAAAATTTTCTTTTTGTTTTTGTTCTTTCTTTTTCTTTGGTTCTCTTTGAGAACGTCTTATTTTAGATCTATGCCAAGGTTTCACACAAAAAGGAGATAGTATCTCTATTTGAACAGTCTGCTAACTGGATTTTAGGAAATTCCCCAATCCACCCTAGCCTACTATCACAGTAAGGTATATTCATTGTGAAACAATCTTTTCAACTCAAACAGTATCATCTGGTAGCCTGAATCAAGTCTTGAGTGGTTTGATATTGTAATTGATTTTGAAGCTGAATCAACTTCAAGATTTTTCCACTAGTTAAGAGTTTTCAAAAAGGTGTGCCGTATGGAGAGATTTTCTTTGTTGAGGGCCTGCAGCTTCCTCATGCTGTAAACATTTTACAACCCCTATACTGCCATAACCATGCAGCTTTAACAAAATAATTGAAAGAAGGGTGATCAACGATGGCTGCACAAATTTCTCCTTACGCTACAGTACAGTGGAGTGACCAATGATACCAGGATCTATGTATTTGCTTCACCTATCGGGGCTGTTACCTTGAAGGTTTGAGTTAGGCAACTAGTCATTTGTTCCATTAGCCTAACAACTACTTTTATCATATATAATCAAGTCATATTCAACAAAGGAAATCTCAATCTCCAAAAGCGTTTTCCTACCCCTCTGAACCCATCTCGAGCCTTCCCTTTGATGGTCAGAGAAAGCATTATCTTATTGGAAAACGAGGGACATCTTAGCACAATGGAATTGTCCGATCATGGGCCAACATGCTGTGCAATGGCTACCGCTGTGAGTCACCTAGAGTTCTATCAAGCTAATTCTGGAGCTCACATTTTGGGCATTGCACCAAGTGAAGGAAAACCTTATCCCTTTCAAAATTTCAACACCAGCTTAAGAGAAACAAGTAGCCATTTTCTATTCCCAGTTCATTCCATTTCTTGCACTGTTCTCTATAATCAACCAATATTTAGGAATCCATTAATGAATAATTTGTTGTGTTAGCACGATTCAACGAGGACATTGAAGTTTAACTTCTCCAACCAACTCTCTGGTGTCAATATCAACCAAGAGTAAAGAAAATAAATTTTTTTTGTTTCATGGCTGTCATTTGATCTGAATTTATCAGTTTTCCAACTTTACTAACAATCTTACTCGAGGGAACCACGCCGGGCAAACGCAGTTCTAATTCGGTCAATTGAATGCAAGTAGGGGCATAATCAATTATCTAGACATCCAAGCTAAAATAAGGAAACCGCTCACGAAAAATAAGTGGCTTTGAGTTGAAGAATCACATACCAGCTCTAAAACTTTGAATTTGTCGGCTTCTGTCATAAATCAAATGAAATAGCCTCTCTCATAAGGAAAGATGCCAGCTTAGAGATCATTGTCCACATGGCTTTAACAAAGCATTGCATGGCCCTAAAAGGATTACAGTCTCCCAACACATGCAGCATCATAGCAGATTGCCTAAGTTTCAGTCCATCACCAAAATCCTCCTATCGAACAACCCCACATCATATTCCAAACCATCATACTTCAATTGAATCACCATTCGTCGTATCCAAATAATTAGTGAAGAGCCGAGTCCATTTCATCTTAAACTGCCGAGATTTTTCCGAAGTGGAAACCTCCTCTCGGACATTTTCCTCCATCGAGACCTCTTCTCTCTCTCTCTCTCTCTCTCCAGCCCAAATTTACAAAAGTA
>JAODPA010159429.1:0-12012 GCA_025585075.1 Nepenthes mirabilis
CGCAGGGCTCTGCGACGCTGCCCACGTCGCAGAGCCCCCGAATCCATCTCACCACCTTCGGTCTTTTCTATCTCTTTCGTCTACCGTTTCTATTCCCGTATTCCGTTTCTTTATTTCGCTTTCCCTTCCGTTTTTCGTTCTCTACAGCTTTGTTTCCCCTTCTCATTCATCCAATCGATCGTTTCTTCGTCCTCCTTATATATTCGGTGAAATTCTTCTTCATTGGGGTTCGCGTAAAATAGCACAAAGAGAGAGAGAGAGAGAGAGAGGAGAAAGGGACGTGTGCGTGTCGTCACTGTTGCCGCCGCCGCCGTCGCCGCTAATCGCCGATGGAGCCATTGCCGTTTCGTCGCTGCTGTTCCTCGCCGCCGCCGTTGCTGATAATTGCCGATGGAAATAATAAAAATCAGGCAAGTAAAATTCCTACCCCTTTTGCAATCTTCGTTCCTCTACAAATAATTGTTTTCACGTCTTCCTTGTGTACCGAAACATTAAAGGAAATTACTTTTATTATGCTGTGAGGTATGATTGGGGAAAAATTAGAGTCTCGACTCTGACAGTGGAAGTCGATACATTCGTAGGGTATACGCGGCAAATTGACAAATAGCGTATTTACGCTATATATTTCGTAGTTTTAACTGTTAAATCATGGAAGCAGAGTTTTCCTTGTTTAAGTGTGTGTATGTGAACCGTTCGAAGGGATTTACGCTGAATTGAGCCATACTTATTATACTATAAAATTTATTAATTTACATGTTAATTAATGAAAGTTGGATTCTCCTGTTTGTTCGTGAAAAATCAGAAATGGGTGAGAGAACAGAGCTTCATGCTCGGTTTACGCGACCGGTTGAATTTGCGTGTATGTATAGTCCTGTGTTATTATACGGAAGATGGTATAAATGTATCAGTATATACGTTGGTATATGTGTAGGTTGTATGGCAGAGTACCTATGTATATAAATGTATATACATATCAAAGGATACATACATATATAAATGAGCATACGTATGGACGCGTGTGTTTGTTGGTTGAAGCTCAGCGTACTTCAGTGTTGAGTAAATACATGGGTGTTGTTTGGAACCGGTTGTTTATGGATTAGTGTGTAGATATATGTGTATACTATATATAAATTTATAAGTTGGCAGTGTGTGTATACTAGTAGATGCGGACGGCCTTGGGGGTGTGTGTGTACCGGCAATATGCATGTAAAACTGGTAGTATGTGTTTATATTTATGATACTAGATTATGTGAGTTTGGCAGGCTTAAGATAATAATAGTATATTTACAAGTGTTTGGCCGTGGGTACATACATATGTGGATTTATAAATGTAATAATTATGTAGGTTTTGTCCGGATGTGAGGGACTTGTATATTGGAATAAAATGGTTTTCTAGGAAAATATTTAAAGTTCGGTCAGTTAAGTATTTATAGATTTCCTTCATAAATTTCGGTAATCTATCTTTGCATTAATTTTGTTAGCGTGTGTGGATTATTTTGGCACTCCATGGTTAAGTTGAGTAGAGCTTATAAAAACATTAAAATATTTAGTTGAATGGGGTCTTACGGCATCTTAGTGTGATCTACTATTTTTTGATACTAAATCCATATTCTGGATATTGAAGTCATTTGAATGAATACTTATAATCATGTGAATATGCATGAGATATTGATAGATATCGTACTAGAGGGTGTTGGGTTTGACTTGTTGTGGATATGTACCCAATGGGGCATGTATCATAGTGGATCACTGAAATACGTGCGAGTCATATTCTGAGTTATCAGACGGGGTAACAGGAATATTGTTCGTGTGGATTGAGTTCAGTTCTTGTATATTATGACTAGAAATTATCATGAGAATATAGAGTTGGTCGCTTGTTAAATTTGTGAGCACCGGTATCTTGAAGATTTATCCAACCGTTGGAGGCTGGCATGTGCATATTGGTTCACAATGACGTATAAGATCTAGGGAGATTTTGTGACATTCCATACAGTTGGGATCTCTACTGAGATAGGCTTAATGGAATTTATACCGTTGTTGGTACTTGGATTCGGTGGAATCCGATTTGCATCTCTAATGATTTGTTGTTGTGTGACTTTTGAGTTATAAATACGATAGGTCGTTAAATCTTTGATAATTGTTGATTTATCTTATATTATTAATTTATAATGTTGATAATGTTTTTTGAGATGCTGTGTCAGGTTCCGTTATTTCATTGATTTATTTGTTTATTGGGTATTTGGTCCACTCTTGCATTTTATTGGCTTTAGAGTAGAGAATTTATAGTAGGATAGAAGAGATCGTGCAATTGTTGAGGAGATTCGAGGTAGAGGCGATCTTGGATATAGAAGTTTGTGATGAAAAGCTTTAAAGTTAGTTTCATTAGTTGTGATTTTATTGGATATGTTATCGGGACTATATTCTTGGGATATTAATTCTGTAGATATTTATTGTCTCGAGGAAATTTATTATGAATATTATATTTATTGTGTTATATTTAATGATGTATTTATGAGGTTATTTATAATTTGAGTTTTTGCGTGGTTAGTTCGAGCCTGGTCGGGCGACTCGGGTCTGGGGCACCACACTACTACATATTATTTTTTACTTTGCCATGAAATAAAAATGTTCCTACTACAAGTTAAGGAAAGGTTGTGCAAGAGTGATGCCGAAATTGCCCGCCTCTCCCGATCACACATTGATCTTGCAATACACAGGAATTTGGCGATCGGAGCATAAGCTACCTAGGCCAAGGTTGAGCAGTTGCATGACTAGGCTGCTTTTTTGGAGAAGTTGTCCGAGTAGATGCGGAGATCCCGTGAGCTATTAGACGAGAATACCATGGTTGGGGATTGAATTGCTTTTATCGAGGACATGTTTTAGGAAGCTAAACGTTGATCTGAGTCTGATGCAAGTCTAATTGACAATCTTTAGTTGAGTGTGCTTGGCTCAAGGGGGAATTAAGGAGGAGCTTTTGTCTTGAGGAGGTTGGTCCCATCTTGGATGCTAGGTTCCAAGATGGTATTTCCTTCTATAGGCATATAGTTTCCTTGGTTACTTTGGATTTTCCTTTGTGTTGCCTTGATCTGAGAATTTTTGGGGCTTATTGGAGATCCAACGTCATGGATTTTTCGGGGCTGAGTGAGGACCCATCAACTAGGCCTTCCCTTGGCCCTCAGCCTTAGCCTATGCCTCGGTAGGTATCAGCTTAGTGGGATCCTTTTGTATCGAGTTAAGGTTTCCATTTTGTACATCCATAACCGCATTTGTATGTACTCATGTATTTGATTGATTAGCTAAATCTTATCGATATTGTCGCTGATGTTGCTTTTATTATGTTGCATTTTTGTTTGATAAATCGTTCGTTTGTTAGGCGATTTCATCGTCGTGGCTAAGCTTAGTTGGACCCTAGTCCATGAACCATGTTTGACTGATGGTGTCTATCCTTGGAAGGGCGTTATGGGACTCATGCTGAAATGCCCCTTAAGGTTTTATTAGCCAAATGAATGGTCCTTGTCGTGTTTTGTTTAACATTATTTGACCTTTGATAGGACCTCTCAAAGGAGATTGGATGCTCGATCCTAAAACTCCCGAGTCTTTGAAGTAATTGTTGGTGTGCGACCATGCTCGAGGTTGTATGTTTTGTTGACCAGCACCGTGACCGCATGATTGTATGGGTTGTTTTATCAGTCGAGGTGTGAAGTCCCGATTGCTTGATTTAAGGTCAGTTATGGTCATAGCGAAACATATAAGCACGCAAAGGAGTAATGAATGCAAATAATAGATGTAAAAATTAATTTTATTAAAATGGTAAAGTACATCACACAAGCACTCCTTGAGCTGAGAACAAGACATACCTTTTACCTCTTTGTGTACAGGATTGGGGTTATTGATAATACTTTTTGAGGTAAAGGGTGTTCATCGCTCTAGGAACTAGTTTTTTATTTTAGGCGTGTAGTTTATACGCATCACTTCAGATGATGGCTAATACTAGGAACAATCCCTCTCAATTGGGAGACAACTTATTCCTATTGGTAATTTTACCCAAGGCCTCGATGTTCCTCAAAACTAGATCCCCTATTTCAAACAGCCACGCTTTCATCCTTTTGTTGTATTGTGTGTTTCGCTGCTGGTACGCGATTGCCCGTAGTCTGGCTGTGTCCTTAGCTTCTTTAAGTAAGTCTAAATTCTCTCTCAAGAGTTGAGAGTTGCGGCTGCGGTTGAAGCTTTCAACTCGGAAATTGGGTAGTCTAAAGGGTGTCTTATGTGTTATGTAATATCCGAATCCTTATTTGATATAATTTGGGTATATTTGTTATTTTGGATGTTTTAGATGCATTGGGATTAATGGTATTTTGTGAAATTTCAACAGATATTCAGAGCGGCGGGCGGGCACATGAGGCTCGCCCAAGTTGCGCCTAAGGCTCAAAATGCTGAGAAGGGGCTCTTGAGGGCTGCTCGAATGGTGCCTGAGGTGCCATTTATCGAGAACTGGTGCTCGAGGGGTGCCCGAGGCCGCGCTCGAGCTGTGTAGAGAAGGGGGAGCAGCATATTGTTTGGCCATTTGTGCAGGAGAAAAGGAAGAAAGGAGAGAGAGAGAGAAAGGAAGAGGAGAGAGAAAGAAGAGATCGGGTAGATCGAAATATCTTTTTGTCAGATCTACTTAGTATGAGGTTAAGGCAAGTATCTATAAGTTCTATCATTGCTCTGTTTTAGCATTTGATATATTTTGCTTCTATTTTGGAGGTTTAAAGTTCATGCATGTTATTTTTATTTAGCCTGTCTATTTCCCTCGAGTATGCATGATATTTTTATCGATTATTTGAGGGTTTTGTTCTGTTTTTACAAATATTTGAGAGTTTTATTGTTTTATGGAGGAATGGATAAACATTTGATACTATATATTTTTATATCAGTATATTTGTATGAAAATTATTTGTATGAAAATGGATATGAAATCTGTATGAGCCATGCATCAATTCACATGTAATGTTGCCTGGGGTTGGAAGTCGCTACCTTTGTGATTTGGTATGTGATTTCGATCTGATCTGTTATCTGTGGCGCCTTTTCTAACGAGGAGACTTTGTTCCTGATGAAAAAATATCCGTGACTCCCTTTTTTGTCGGTAGGAAAAGGCTCTGTTTGTAGTTGACCTACTTCATCTGTTTGAAATTTGAACGAAAAATTTATATATTTTCGGATATCATAATATATCTGATAAACTTGAAAATTACACCTAAAGTTGTAGGTGGTAAAACACGTGAGCAAGTTTTGTATTTATGGGAGACCGAGTACATAGATGGCTTAGCCTGTGGGCCTAATAACAGATGATCTGGATTAATGTTATCAAAAGTATGTGTAACCCTTCATCAAGTTAATCTTTCAAAATATCTGGTTGTTTAATTTCTTGCATACTTTATATTTTCGCATAAATTTATATTCGGACTCTAATTTGAGATTTGCAGATTGGTCCACATATGAGATTTGGTTGGTTTCGTGCATTTGATATATGATTTTATTCCGGGACCTATTTGATTTTGTTTATATGATTTTATTCCGTACTCTAATTTTGTTTATATGATTTTGATCCAGATTTTATTTCATTCAATATATGTTTATTTGATTCTGATACGATTCTAATATGATTCTAATCATCTAATTTTAATTATCTGATTTTGCCCTGAAATATTTTTGTTCAGTATACATCCCGAGGGGATTATATTTTGCTATGATATACGATTTGAGTACAATACTGCCCACAGTTTTTTTGATATCAGATTCTGATTCGGATTTATGATATGTCTTTTGATATCAGGTCTTTTAAATTTACATATCTGGTTTTCAGATTTGCGTCTTTATTGTTTTGAATGTGCTTATGGACCCTCCCTCTGATTTGTTGGATATATTTATTTATATTATATGATATAATACTTGTTAAATTTTAGGCTCATATTTTTTATTTCTTTTCCCTCTAAATTGGTGGGTTTGGATGCATTGTCGGAATTTGAACATGATCTGATTACCGTTGTTCATTATGATGAATTTCAGCTTCGTTTCGGTTTGGGTTTGTAACAATTGTAATCTGAATATTTGGGATTGGTCGAGTGTAGGCCTATGGTCATGTATATGAGAACAGTTTGGTTATGTGCATTGGGTTTTTGGTTGTCTTGGTTAGTTTGTTACCTCTCTTGCGATATTTGTGGGGCAAGTCATTTATTTTATTATCAAAACGGATGTCCGATGAGATCTTGTGATGGGTTTTGGGTTTTGTTCATTATTATTATTGAATTATGGCATTTTTATGGACCATCTGTTTATCCCACTTGGGTTTGGGATTTGTTATATTTGTTTGAAAATTTTAATATTTGTGAATTGTAATTAATTAGATTTACTTTGATCCGGATTTGTAACATGTTGGCTCCCTCAAGATTGTCTAATAGAACTATTGCCTTGATGGGAGCTCATCCCTCCAAGAGCCCACCCGCGTCTTCCACCCTTGTCTTCAGCTTGTTCAACAGGATTCGATTAATCACCTTTGCTTATTCGTTTGTTTGGGATAAGCGTTTGAGGTATGAACTAATCTAATGCTAAGGCTTGTGCAGTATTTAGAGAACCTCTTTCCTATGAATTAGGTACCGTTGTTGGTTACTATAATCTCGGGTATCCTAAACTTGTAAATGATGTTCTGGCGTATAAATTTCGTTGTGTTTTGCTCGGTGATTTTCGTCAACGGAGAAGCCTTTACCAACTTTGTGATGTAGTCAACGACGACTATGATAAACTTTCTCTGCCCAGTAGCCATTGGTGACGGACCCACTATGTTGAGTTCCCATTGCTTGAACGACCAAGGAGATTGCAACACATGAAGTTCGGTGTGGGGTTGGTGAATAATGTTCCTGTGCATATAACAGTTTTCACATCTCTTAATGGACTCCATATCGTCCTTTTTCATGGTTGGCTAGAAATAATTTTGTCGTATGACTTTAAATGCCAGGTTCTTTTCCCTTATATGCACTCTGTAGATGTCTAGATGTACCACGCTTAAAGTATAATCGGCTTCGGCTAGTGTAAAGCACCATATATCGAGGATAGAATAGCTTCTCTTGTACAGCTTCTCATCTACAAGGGTGTATTATCCGGTCGTCTTTTTTATGCGCTTAGCTTCAACTGAATCCTTTGGTAGTGAACCATCTTCAAGGTACTTTTGATATGGTATCGTCCAAGTTACTTTGTTTGAGACTGGGAGCATCTTGTTCGAGTCGTCTTTGCTTGAGTTCATGAGTATTTCTCTCATGTCCCTAGCATTCTTAAATGTGATTGTTTTGGCCTGTTGGTCAACCTTTTGATTATCTTACCTCAGAATATGGTGAATCTCATCTTTATAAAAAATTGATAGGAGATTCTTTACCTCGATGAGATACTTCGCTAGAGATGGATTTGACATTTTGAAGTTTTTGAATAGTTGGTTAACTACCAACTTAGAGTCGTTGTGAACGATTAGATTTTTGGCCGAATATTCATTCACCAACTTGAGCCTAGCTAATACGGCTTCATACTTGATCGCGTTATCAGTAGTCTAAAACCTAAACATCATTGAGTATTTTATCTTAAATCCGTTCGGTGTTACCAATACTATACCGGCCCTGCTTCTTGTGTGAGAGGATGACTCATCGACATATAGAGTCTATGTTGGGGTTTCCTCATTGGTTGGTCTGCATTCACGCTCTCTTGAATTTTTTGACATCAAGGTCATTGTTTCGATTACAAAATTTGCAAGAGCTTGACTCTTTGTAGATGGTTGTGCTTTGAACTTTATGTCGAACTCATCTAATTCCATGGCCCATTTTATAAAATGTTTGGATACTCTCGGCCTTTACAAGATGCCCTTCAATTGTTCATTGGTTAAAATGACGATCTTGTGGACTTAGAAATATAGCTCGAGTTTTCTTGCTGTGTGGATTAGAGCTAATGTGATTCTCTTGGCTTGAGAATACCGAGTCTTTACGTCTGTTAGGATCATGTTGATATAGTAGATCGGTCATTGTGTGTCGGCTTCTTCCCTAACCAGAATTGAGCTTAGTGCAATATCTGAGATGGTCAGGTAGAGATATAGTTCTTCGCACTCTTTATGACAAGTTAGGGGAGGGGGGTTTGGTGGATACTTATTTAACTCTTGGAATGTCACTTGATATTCTTCTATCCACCGATACCAATTTCTTGGCCCCTTTCAAAGTCTTGAAAAATGAGAGGTACTTCTTAATAGATTTTGCTAGGTATCTCGAGAGGGTTGCGAGCTTCCTGATTAATCTTTGGACTTTTTTCAAGGATCGGGGTGACTCTATACCAATGATTGCTTTAATTTTGTCTGAGTTTGTCTCGATTCCTTAGTGTGATACTATAAAGTTGAGAAATTTTTCGGATGTCACCCAGAACACATATTTTGTTTAATTCGGTTTCATTTGGTGTGTTCAGAACACTTCGAAGACTTTGCTTAGGTCTTGAATATGGCCATTGGCCAGAACATTTTTGGTGAGCATATCATCTTCGTGTACTTCCATATTCTTTCCTATTTGGGCTTTGAACATCTTTTTGACTAGCTTTGGGTACGTTGCTTTGGTGTTCTTTATACCGTAGGGCATGACCTGTAGTAGTAGGTCCCCTAATAGGTCATGAGCGAGGTCATTTCTTTGTCCTCTATATTCATCCAGACCTGGTTGTTTCATGAATAAGCGTCTATGAAGCTTAACAATTGGTGAACATATGTCAAGTCTACTAATAAGTCGATTTTTGATAGTGGAGAGTTATCTTTTGGACATGTTTTATTCACATCTATGAAGTCAATATATATTCTCTATTTTTCATTACTTTTCTTGATAAGGACGACATTCGATAGCTAATTCGGATATTGAACTTTCCTGATGAATCTTGTGTTGAGTAGTTCTTAACCTTTTCTCTCATGGCAGCAAGCTTTTTTATAGAGTAATTTCTTCGCTTTTTTCGGATTGGATTATGCCTTGGGATCAGATTTAGCTTTTGAACCTTACATCTATTGGTATCCCTAGTATGTCTGTTTGTATCCGTACAAATGCATCCCAGTTTTGGTGAAGTAACTTCATTAGTTGTTCTTGTAAATGATTGGGAAGAGAACTCTCGATTTGAACATGTTTTTCTGGTTCTTCCGGATCTAGAGGGATTTGTGAGGTGGATTCACTGAGTTGGCCCTAATGTAGTACTGTTTCATCTTTGAGGTCAAAATTTTCAATCGGATGGGTCGGTACCGATAGACCTATCTGGGCTAGGTATCAAGTTCTTCCGATGACTTGATTGCCTTTCAGTTCTCTTACCCCATATGAAGTCTTGAACTTGCTATGGATATTATTGCCCCGAAGGCCACCAAGCATGGTTGACCGAAGGTGGCATTATAAACCGATGGTAGGCCTACCACTAGGAACATTAACATTTGAGAAGCTATTTTAGGGTACGTTCCAGTGTGATTTTCAACTAGATCCCTTAAATCGCTGCGGGTTCGTTGTCTAACTTGTATAAAGGACCCTCGGTTATTGCATTTGGTTCTTTTTAAGCTTTAGTTTGAAGAAAATATCAAGGTAGAGAACATTTTGAGAATTTCTATTATCATAATGACTTGTTTCAGCTGATAGTCAATGATTCTGTCTTAAATGAGTATGGATGCAATAAGAGGGTTGGAATAGGGAGTAATTATATGAATCATATCATCATTACTAAAACTAATGACATTATTTTCTACTTTTATTTTTTGCCTCTTGTTAGAGGAAGCCTTCTTTGGATGATCCGGAGCATTATTTCTGGCAGGCTTTGTGGAGATCATGTTCACCACTCTGGCAGCTATTCAGTTGCAAGGTTGTTTAGGTTGCTTCGCGTCATCATCGCTGGTGTTACTAGGAGCGGATCTTGGGTTTTTCAGATATTTATTGAGGTACTCCTTTTGAATTAGGGACTCAATTTCTTTCTGCAGAGTCCGATAAGTTTTGGTACTATGGCTCGGAGATCGATGGTAAAAGTAGTATTTTGATTGGTCTCCTCATTTCGAATTGTTCACCGGTTTTAGACATTTTAGAAATTTCTCATTCTGAATCTATATTAGGATATTGATTCGAATGTCATTTAGAGGGGTAAGGTTTAATGTTTTGTATTCCCTCTTGACCCCTGAATTAGTCCTTGACTACTTTTTGGGATCATGGGTGGTTGAGCGGTCATTGTTTCCTCTCTTCCTATTGGTTAACCTTGGGTTATGGATATGGTTTATGCACTCTGGCCGCTTTGCTTTGTTGGTCTCATAGGCCACATGTATGCCTTGGTGATAGTTTCAGCTTCAAGGAACATTTTAGGTTCCTATTGAACCAAATATTTAAAGAATTCACCTAGTTGTGTGGTGGCCACAAACATGTTTAGCTTCATCTCGTCAGTGAGCCTCGGTATACCTCAAGCCTTGACATTGAATTTGACTAGCAAGCTCTTTAAACTTTCATTAGGATCCTGTCGTACTAAGATAAGGTGTCACGGCTATTTCTCTTCCATTCTGTTGGAGGCAAATTGGGACAAGAATTGATCATTCAAATTCTAAAAGGATCGAATCGAATTTGGTGCCAATTGGTGGAACCAAATTTGTGCGTCTCCCTGGAAGGTAAGAGGAAGTAAAGGCACAGGACAAGGTCTTCAAGGCCTTGGAACCTTAATAACATTCGAAAGTGATTCTAATGTTCTATCAGATATGTACTTCCATTGTAGTGTTCTAGTATTGGCATTTTAAATTTGTAAGGGAGTCGATGTGTCTTAATCTCATTGGTAAAAGGTGTCCAACCTAATTCAGCTGACTGTTCGACCGTATTTTCGCAAAATAATTGCTGTTCGATCTTTTTAATCCTTTTTTTCACCTCGGTGGTGGACGCAATTCTTTTTACGTTGGGAAAGGTCCTCAACTCTAAGTTGTTAGTTAATATGCGGGGAGGTTGTCTGCTTGGGATGTTCTTCGAGAGGCTACTGCACAATGCTCATCCTCGTGCTGACGGTTGCCCTATATCTCGGGTGTGCTGTGGATTTCGCCACTTGGGATTTTCTTCCATGGCCTTGAAGTTAATTGGCATTCGAGTCCAAATGGATTTTTTCTGAGGGAAGCTCTTGTCCGTTTGGGAGGTAAATGCTTGAGAGTTCGGGGCTGGTGCCCTGAGTGGGTGTCTCTCTAGTCTGTCCCAAAGAGACTAGAATATCCTGGTCATGTTGTCAATCTGAGCCGTTGACTCTATATTTACGTTTGTTGGTTAGTGAACATCCAGGTGACTACCCTCAGTGGGGTTGTGGCCACGAGATGTGAGATTCTTTAGGGGGAGGCTTGTTTGATTGTGAGCCCTAATGTTCACCATATTAGTTCTTTTTGCAAAGGTGAGTTAAGGTCTTCTTCAAAGATTTAGATTTGTGATGAGAATAGCCACATTTACATAGACGACTCTAATGATGTGTTTCCCAGATTTAGATTGTTGTATGAATTAGAAAGTCGGACAAATCTTTTGACTGATTTGACAGATTGTGGGTTTAGTTTTCATAATTTGAGTCTTGAATCTGCATACCATAATAATTTAATGTGAGGTTAGAGGTATACGAGACTTGCTTCCGGGTGTATTCTCCAACGTTCAAGTCAATAATCTTTCTTAAAGGAATTAAAAGATGAGGGAAGAAAAGTAAACGGAAGGTAAAATAGAGGAGGGGGATGAGTATGGAATTTCTGTGGCTTGGGAGGATTATGTTTTGCGTTCAAGTGTGCTCTTTTCTGGAGTATTTGTGTGCCTGAGTTGACTTTTCCCCTCTTGATTAGGAAGGAACTGTATTTATAGTTGCGATTCTAAACGATTGGTCAGCTCAGAATAAACTCCTACAATGGAAGGCATTTAATGATTTTAAATGGTAGCCATGACTTTCAGTATATAATTGCCTTTTAAATCAATTTGATAACTATCTAGATGTAATACCCAACAAGAT
>JAODPA010159440.1:0-14314 GCA_025585075.1 Nepenthes mirabilis
AATAATATATTGAGATTATTGTGTAAATATAATTTACTTATTTTTATTACTAATAAATATACGGCTATTTTTAAGCTCCTCGTTGGGTTCGATTGATTTACTAAATACTGCGCATGATCGTTATTATTTTTCGATAAGTGATTACTAGTAACTTAACATCCTATTTTTTTATTGTATAACATTTCTATTAAAAAGGCGACACGATCCTGACCGTGCATAATGGGGACCTCCCACCTCCCACCTCTCTCACTGGCAGAATAGTAAAACTAGCCACGCATGTCAACAGTAGGGCTTATAGAAAGGGGATGGTCTACCTTGTCACATTAGCAAATTGCTTAGTACGGCTACAATATTACGTGGGGACGTACGCCAAACGAATCCAATTTTTGTTATGTAAATAGCTTCTTAATATAGAAGGTGATGTAACGATTAGCAAAAAGAATTTTTCTTAAGACGTTCTCGAATGATGTAACGATTATCTATCAACCTATTTTTGTATAGATCCGAAATTGTTAGGTCTAGTATTATCTTAAATTCATCCAAACCTACTAATATGACCCGAAGAAGTCATAAATTAACTAAAATGGAGTAATAAAAAAAGACTCAATGATTATTTAATAGGATACGGGCCAATTGTGAGATTTGATATGTAATACCTGGTCACAATTTTAGCAATTCGGAAGGATTTTTTGAGAGAGAAAGATGAGGGGTTTACTTCACTTTCATGGTCCAATTCCACGCTTTGATAACCCACAAGTGGTGTTGATTTTTCAGGATTTTTTTTCAAGCAAGTAACCCAAGCAACACCACCGGTCGGTCCATGAATTGGTGGGCGAGGGGGTTAACTTGAAAAACATTAAGTATCTTTTAGATGACTCACCTACCATCGTGCTAGCAGTAGATCCAAAGCCTATATATGTTTAGAGGATGTCAAAACATGAAGTCAAACTTTCAATTAAGACCTTTCAAACTCCCACCATAAAGATCGATAGTCCGGATGAACTTCGATCTCTACATATTGTAATAATTCTCCCTCCTCATCATTTCTCTACTTCCAAACATTATATTAATTTTGTTTACTATATAAAATTTTTTATTAATTTGAGTGTTAAAATGGATCCTTTAAAAGAATCCTCCCAAAATCCCTTTCATCTATTGTTTCTTCCTATAGTGCATAAAAAATCGGTTCACAGTTTCAAATTACACTTGATATGGGTTGTTAACTAGCCCGTGTAGCACTGTTTTTTTAGGTACGCATCAACTATATCACTCGTGAATATTCTAGAAGTATCCATTAATTTTTTTAAAATTTTTATTATAATATAATGTTCTAGATTTATTGAAAAGACTGTTATAAAACAAATAAATCACGTAAACTTGGCAAAATTGACCGTACTACCTGCTGCACCTTATCTCCTACACTGTATCTGAAAAATGATTAATTACCTGCCATATCTAAGGATATACGTCATCTGACCTTGTATTAATTTATCACTTTCAGTTTTTTTTTTCCTCGCGCGATCACAGTGGGAGTTTATTTCTGCCGTTTTCTTTTCTTAGTTGGTAAATATTTTTTTTTAAAAAAAAAAAAAGACCTACGCAATTAATTCTCTTAATTTATCCCATGATAAAGAAACTCATACAGGACCCTCTTGCAAATTTGTAAGTTATGCATGCATGCAATTGCATCAGCAAAAAAACATCATTAAATAAGTTTCACAAGGTCTACCGACGTCCTTCTGAATTTGTTTAACCGTTCTTTTGTAAGCGGAGATAAGATTTCTTCTTGTTAAATTAACATATACCCCAACGATGACTCTCACTAAGTCGGAGACTAACTGACTCATTCAATTTTTAGTATAGGACGTACGATGTTAAAATCTTCCTTATCTAAATGAGTGGCATCCTTGTGGTGGCAGCACCTCAAAAACGATTCCAAAACTTTCCTAATAGGTAGGTGCTGACCTAGTGTTAGGCTAGAAATATTTGAAGAATATACTGTAAACACATTTAGATAATTTAGCTGTCTTACTAGCAAAACTATGTAGTGATAGATAAATAGATTTAATATCACATCAGAATAAGTATAGGATAATATTCGTCATTGGGGAACGACAATATACAAATCACAACCCTTCTATAGCTAGGGTAAGAAAATATCGAGAAGCTGATATGATTTAGTCGTAAGTCTGCTTTGGTATCACATCAAATATTTTGGGCCGGTAACTGGCTCAACAACTAAGGCCCCCTCAAAAGTTGTCATTGTACAACCAGTATGAGAAAGAAGCTTTTATTCTTACTTTGATAAGAAAAGCTCTTATTATTGGAAATTGTCTATTATAAATGTCTCTATAAGCTAAAGGTGAACTCTTCAAAATTTTTTCGTGCAACCTAGGTTACTACAAGCCATGATTTTGATAATGAGTACGAACATCATGAACAAGATTTATGATTTGAACTTTTTTATCATATAGAAAAATATTTGAGAGACATTATTTATTACAATTAGAATATTGTAGATGGTATAATATCTATTGATCTATCTTTTATATAGAGTCATTTGCATGGATGTTTGAATGAAATGCATTATCAAAAGTGCCTCTATTGTTGAGTTTAGTTTAATAAAATTTTACTCACAAAGTCGAGAAATAATATCTATAAGGATTGTTAATGATCCCTTTGCTTGAACTCATGAAGAGATAACATAACAACGTATAATACAAAATAATAATTACAATAATAAGATACAAGATTTTATGTAAAGAAACTTTTTAAAAATGAGAAAAAATCACTAGATGATTTATCTATAGATTATCCACTATATGACCTGTTAGAATCATTTTTCTAAATTGACATATTCCGTGATCATATTTACTATTGTATCGATGTCGGGTTATGGGTTCCGTTGCTGTCCGTTCCGTCTTCCAGGGATTCCGCGCCTGCCGTGTGCTCTCCAGTCGCTCGAGCCCTTCTGAAGCCCGGTGCCCTCCATGCGCTCGCTACCCGCTCGATCCTAAAATTCAGAATGGTCCTTGCTCGCTGTGCGCCGCCCCCGCGCTCGAGCCTAAAATTCAGAATGGTCCTCGCTCGCTATGCGCCGCCCCACTCTCGGGTGCCGATGCAATAGGCAAGTTTCTAAATGCGAATTTTGAGCCCTCTATAAATACTTGGCTTATATTTTTGGAACCCTAGGACTCTTGACATACTAGTTTTGTACCCCACTTGAAAAGAACATTGTTCATACTTCATTGATATTACTTCTCTTGATAAAACCAAAAAGCTACGAGATTGAGCTTGATGTTCTAAGAAGTTTTCTCTTCACTTTCTGTGAGATCCCAAAATTAAAAGGGCCTAAAATGGGGATTAAAATATTGACTGGCATGAAAGTATTGATCGATTTTAAGTAAAAATTGACCGGCATGTTGGCAAGGAAATAGAGCAGTTGGCCTGAATAAAACTAAAGATAAAAGTAAACTTTACTATTTAGTTAAAATCTAACTAGCCGGCGACCAAATGGAGTAAGTCAACTAACCTAATTACTCTCACCTATCCCCTGAAAAGAATTACCGAACAAGTGACCTACCTTCACTTACCCACCTGCTCCCTCCTCTTTATATATCGGACTCCAATTGAGGGGTAGTGTGAGTTTCTGGCGCGAAGGAAGAATAAGGAGCGAAGAAGGAGGGAAGAACTTTGAGTCGGCCAGAGAGGGCGGTCAGGCGAGTTTCGTTTTGTATCCAGTTTTAAAGTTCACGCTTTAAGAATAATACAAGTATACTTCACCCTTTTTAAGTTTAGATCCTTAAGTATTCTTCCGTTTTCAATGTCCAGTTTTAAGAAAAACTGCTAGTGTTTTCACTTCCGATTTAAAATGCTTACCATTTTAAAATTACTGCTTAAGTTGTATTTACAGTATGATGGATTTTATTGTTAGTTTATGTTCTCTGTTTCTACCTTCTGTTTCCTACTTAAACCGAAATTTACATAAAATTCGGACTAAAAATAAAATTGACATTTTAAGCATCGAAACCGGCATTACATCATAAAATAAAATCGGCTCCCACTTCATTGAAATCGAAATCGGCCCCTTCGTATGGTAAAATAAAAAACGGCCCTTATCAAAATCGGCCGCATACATAAAATCAAAGCGGGCTTATTGTGAAAATCAGAATCGGCCTGCTTGCATGATAAATCTAAACTGGCCTACCATTGTGAAAATCAGAATCGGCCTGCTTGTATGATAAATCTAAACCGGCTTACCATTGTAAAAATCAGAATCGGCCTACTTGCATGCTAAATCTGAATCGGCTTATCCTTGATAAAATCGAAATCGGCCCCTTTGCATGTTAAAATCCAAATCGGCCCCATACATGATAAAATCAAAATCGGCCCCATACATGTTAAAATTAAAATCGGCCCTTTTTGCATGATAACAACGAAATCAGTCCCCTTTGCATGAAAACAGGATCGGCCTCCCCTCTTGATGAAAATAAAACCGACCTCCACTTCATGAAATCACAACCGATCCCCTTAAGCCTAAAACAAGATCGGCCTTCCCTTAATGTAAAAAGAGGTCCGACCTCCACATTTGGACAAAATCCAAACTGGCCCTCCCTTGAGTGATGAAACAAGTCTGGCCACCTTAAGAATCACAACCGGCTTTTGTGTGAGAAGAGAATCAAGACCAGCCACCCTTTTTAAATCAAGACCGGCCCTCCCTTAAGTATTGAATGAAGTCCGGCCTTGTGTGAGATGAAATCACAACCAGCCTTCCCTTATGATGCAAACAAGACCGGCCCTTAAAGCATGAAACCACAAACCATCCTTGTGTGAGATGAAATCACAACCGGCCAACCTTATATCATGAAAATGAAACCTGCTCCTTTGATGTAAAAAAAGCTCCGGCCCTTCCTTTATGAAAATATGAACCGGCCACTTTAAGTATGAAATCTAAACCGGCTTTCCTTTGTAAGAAAATGAATCCAGCCTTCCTGTGTAAAAAAAATGAATCTAGCCTTCCTGTGTAAGAAAATGAATCCAGCCTTCCTTTGAAAGAAAATAAAACCGGCCTTGTGATACGAATTGTAAAGTCCTTCTTACTTGGACAGAAGAGATTTTGAACCGGTCTTCTTAAGACTCGAACATTGATATTATGTGCATAATTTTTGAGTGGTAAAATATAATGTTTCTGATACTGAAAATGACTTTCAGTAAACGATAAGAAGAAAATATTTCTGTTACTATTCACCTAGGACTGATATGCAATCAGGTTAGGTTCTCCGACATGCCTTAGAACGTTATGGTGATAATTGAGGATAACTCTATCCATGGAGTTATAGGTGGTCCACCCCTCTTCAGGGCGTTATAATAGGAGGGTAGCTTCTGTTCCGTTGTGGCCGGCACCCCCTTGGATAGGGAAAGGATCTCGTGAGGTGGGATTATTCTGTTCTGTTATTGCCATTGATTGTGGAAAGATGTACACAATCTATCCTTGATTATTCACCCCTTCCGCTAGTAGAGTCTACTGGTAGGGTTTTTTATTGATAAAAGATAAGTTTTCTATAAATTATGGAAGTAAGATCGATTTCTGCTTTCTGAAATGAGTACATTGATTTCTGATTTTCAAAGACCGTTTCTATTTTCTGACAGTTCTGAATATGTCTGCATCATATTTCTATTATAAATCGCTTCCTATGGCATTTGTAACTTCATGTGCAATAGTATCTATTTTATTGAGTTATGTTCCGCATACATATTTTACTATATACCTGCATGTACCTTATTGGGTCTCGACTCACTATTTTCTATTTTTCTCCCTCCAGATGAGACTATAGAATTCGTGCCTAACTAGAAGGGATAACTAGAGCTTCGACAAAGAGATTCTAAGGATTCCGAAACATACTTTAGGAGTTACCACGGAAGAAGCAGTGGATGTAATGATCTAATTAGAATAGATGTATTTTTAAAATTGGAACCTTGTGCCTATGTGTGCATGAATGAATTTTATGGGAATAAGTTTGAATGCTTCAACAGGTTATTAAATTGACTTCCGCTACATGTTTTATGGATAATATGTGTGGGTCCTAGATAACATCTGTGATCCTGTGTTGCGCATAATTGGTTTAGTCTGGGTTTTTATTTCTGTTCGGAATGACGGAGTTAAAAAAAATCCATTCCGTCACACTTTCTCTTAACCATTTAAACACTTCCATTCTTCTACCTTCATTGGAGATGGTTCGTTGAAGAAGGAGATCCGATCGTATTCGACAATTCAAGTGGCTCAAGAGGGAAGATTGACGTGAAGACCTGAAGGTGTCCGGTTTTGTTGCCGAGTGCAAATCCAATGAGTTCCTTGGTAGGGATAACAAGACGGGAATAAGTCAGTTAGGTTAACGCGTCGTTACCACCTGGTCTGTAAGTTGATGTTCATAGTGCATTGCTTCCCTGGTCGTTGAAGCCCGGAGGATTTTTTTCAATTACCGTGGGTATCGAGTTTTCTCATTCATCACCAAAAATTATCTTTTTACTATTATTTATACTCGGTTATATTTTACATGCTTGTCCTTATCTCTAACATTTAGAAATAAATATTCTTTACATGTATTGAATATTTAATTTTTACTACTTTTACTATTTTTTCTGGGGTTGAAACTTAATTGTTCAATTCAGAAAATTCTTGAAATCACTCATGAAGGTACTCAATTAGTTAAAAATTTAAAATTACAAATGCTCACCACTAGATTTGAAGAAATAAGAATGAAAGATGACGAGACATTTGATGAATTCTATGCGCAATTAAATTATATTGTAAATTTCACGTTTAATTTAGGAGAACGAATCCCGAAAAATAGAATTGTTAGAAAAGTTCTATGATCTTTGTCTGAACGATTTAGACTCAAAGTGATTGCGATTGAAGAAAGTAAAGATTTAGACAAATTAAAAATCGAATGACTTGTAGAGTCCCTACAAACTAATGAGCATACATTGCCACAGTCAAGGAAAAATAAATCACTTGCTCTAAAATCAAGTAGGGAAGAGCAAAACCGGAATTTCGATGAAGAATCGTGTAGCGATGACGATTTTTTCTTATTTGTTAAGAATTTCAAAAAAAATTTAAGGAAAAATAAATTTTCATCAAACAAACTTGATGTCAATTTAAAACGTTAATCTCAATTTGAGAAGAAAGACCGATGTGAACTCAAGGACTACAAATCAAAAAATACTCAATGAGTATAAAGGCTTTGGCCATTATTGGGCTGAATGTCCAAACCTTAAATGCCAACAAGATCAAGCCTTTAAAGCTAATGTGACCTTAAGTGATGACGAAGAAGAAGAGGGTGAGAAATGTTCTGAAGATGACCCTATCAAGTACATGACTTTTATAACCTCAATGTGTGACAATTTAGTAGAAAGCTTTAATCAATCTGATGACTCTGTGGATGAGTCAAAAGCTGAATTTGATGGCCTACAATAAGCATATGACAAACTATTTAGGGAATGCTTGAAAGTAAAGAAACAAAATAAAACCTTAAACAGTAGGGTCATTGATTTGGAACAAGAAAAAATTAGCTCAACAATCCGAGTTAGATGCTAAAACCCAAGAAATTGAAAAGCTGACAATCTCATTTACTAAACAGATCACAACTCTAGAATCTAAACTTGAGACTACTAGAAAAGATTTGAAACATTTCTTAAATGGGTCCACAAAATTAGATTATATGCTCGGGTTCAAAAAAATTGGTGGAAATAAATAGGGGTTGGGGTATGCTGCGAATATTGTTCAACATGACGTGAAACCTAAAATTGGTTTTATTCCCACCACGAAAATTTCACACCAACACGCTTACAACTCCAAACTCACTAAGCAACCGACTCGACGTGTGAAAAATAGATTTAACTCACATCATTTGTGGAAAGATATGAACAAACCCACAAAGTCTCTGCCAACTTGTCATGCGTGTGGAAAGACTGGGCATATTTGGTCCCACTGCTATACCATGAACGTTCCATACAACCCAAGACCAGGGTTATAAATGAATAAACTTGTTGATCACATTCAATAATTGGATGAATAAGTTAAAAGGTTGAATGCAAAAGTGAATTCAGTGAGACAAGTATGGGTCAAGAGAAGTGAGCGACATTACCCCTTGGCCATTCATGACAAAAAGGGGGAGACTTGATTCACTTTGATAGGAGGAGATTAGGGAAGACGGAGCCTGATTACTTATGTTAGGGGAAGCTTTGTTATTTATGTTAGGGGAGCCTTATTGTTTTCGTAAGGGGGAGTACTTCGATTACGGTTATTTATTTTTCATTCTTTTCACTGCTGCATATTGGTTTCTTACTTCTATTGTTATCATTCTGTTATGTCTTTGTGGTACTAACCCTACTTGACCAGGCAACTCTATTACATTATCGACGCAGCAGTCACCACATTAACACAGCAGTACTAGTGTAGATTTTTACATTTATTTGTATCTCTTATTTTCTCACTAGGCGTAGATTTTTATGTACACGGGTTCTATCTCGGTGGTGTCTGAAGCCGTAATTCACATGTATTTATTTACTTTCTGGGTTTTGTCACGGAATTGTCAAAGGGGGAGATTGTTAGAGTCATTTTTCTAAATTGGCATATTCCGTGACCATATGTACTATTGTATCGATGTCGGGTTATGGGTTCCGTTGCTGTTCGTTCCGTCTTCTAGGGATTCCGCGCCTACCTTGTGCTCTCCAGTCGCTTGAGCCCGTCCGAAGCTCCGCGCCCTCCGTGCACTCGCTACCTGCTCAACCCTAAAATCCAGAATGATCCCCGCTCGCTGTGCACCGCCCCCGCGCTCGAGCCCAAAATTCAGAATGGTCCCCGCTCACTGTGCGCCGCCCCATGCTGCAGCGCACGTAGGGTTTCTCTGGAAACCCTCCGTGTGCCTGCTGCGCGCTTGAGCTGCGCTTGAGCGTCAATGCAACGGATAAATTTTTAAATGTGACTTTTGAGCCCTCTGTAAATACTTGGCTTATATTTTTGAAACCCTAGGACTCTTGACAGACTAGTTTCATGCCCCACTTGAGAAGAACGTTGTTCATGTTTCAGTGATATTGCTTCTCTTGAGAAAACTAAAAAGCTACAAGATTGAGTTTGATATTCTAAGAAGTTTTCTCTTCACTTTCTCTTAACTATTTAAACACTTCCATTCTTCTACTTTCGTTGGAGATGTTGGTTCGTTGAAGAAGGAGATCTGATCATGTTCGGCAGTTCAAGTAGTTCAAGAGGGAAGATTGACGTGAAGACCGAAAGACATTCGGTTCCATTGCCGCGGAAAAATCCAATGAGTTCCTTGGTAGGGATCACATGACGGGAGTAAGTCGGTTAGGTTAGCTCGTCATTATCACCCGATCTATAAGTTGATTTTTATAGTGCATTGCTTCCCTGACCGTTGAAGCCCGGAGAATTTTTTCTCGATTACCGTGGGTATCGAGTTTTCCCTTCGTCACTAAAAATCGTATCTTTTTACTATTATTTATGCTCGGTTATATTTTACATATTTGTCCTTATCTCTAACATCTAGAAATAAATACTATTTAGGTGTATTGAATATTTAATTTTTACTGCTTCCACTATTTTTACCGAGGTCGAAACTCAATTGTTCAATTCAGGACAAAAAGTCCTTTTTCATGACCAAAATAGTTATAAAAATTTTCAATAATAGAAGGATATAATACATTATAATAAGATACTTAAATAATAAAAAAACATAAGGGCAAACGACAATAAAACAGCCTATGAAAATATTATTCTCTGTAGCAAAAATAACATATCCAATGATAGCAAAGAATAAAACACAATTTAGAAACCAAATGGATAAGTGAATCTTTATCTTCTTCTTTTCTCTCTTTTTTTTCTTTCTCTATTTGGGCACTCACTTGTTCTCTCAAAATTTGGTGTATATGACCGAAAAATAAGTCTGGCTTTTATAAGTGAGCTGCGGTGTACGAGCGCCCGACAAGTGTGAATAATGACTACCTATATTAAACATTGGTGCACAAGCATCGTGTTAGGCGTCCACAATTAAAGCCACTACTGCTTATAGTATTCTTTTGCCATTACAAGTATACGTTAGGCAAGCCGATGAAATCCCTCACAGCACATGAGCTCTCTTTTGACATACGCATGAGGCATAACTATTTTACTATCAATGCACGTGCATCATATTAAGCATACATCAGTCATGGTCAAGTAAGAAACAATTGAAGATCGTCGTTTGCTCAAGTAAGAAACAACCAAGCCTCCCACATAACTGCATTTGATCAACAAATAAATCAAAAAATATTTATAGGTATAGAGAGCAGCACACTCACAAAAAAGTAACAAATCCCAACAAACACTTCCTTATGGCCATGTTGGAGCAATCACTATTCCAACAAACATTTACCATACTTCTAACTTACCTCTTTAGACAACCTCTATCATATTATCTAACCCATTGTCATTGGTCATGATTTTATTGAGTATTAGCAACTTCGAATCAACAATATTACTCATCTAATAATACCATACATTAATGTGTTAATTTAGAATGAAATAACAAGTTCTAATAAAGATAAATAGAGCTCTGATTGTTGTAAAATAATAATATTGCTTTTACTTAAAACTGAGTTCCTAAATGAACTTTTTCATCAACAATATTTTCTTACTTTCTTCCATCATCACAATTAATTTAGCTTTGACAGTATAGATTGCAATACATTTCTTAACATCGATTGTCAAGACATAACTTCTCCTACTAGTATAACCAAATATCCCGAAGTAAACTTTTGATAGTCAATATCGCCTACTATGTTAGTGTCTGTGAAGCTGACCAAAGACGACTCTCCATTATCAAAGCAAAAATACATCTTAGAAGTACTCCGAAGGCATTTAACTATCAATTTTATCATGGATCAATGCTCCACTTCGAGATTTAAAAGGAATAGGCTTACGGCCTCAACGCATGAACTGTGCTTGGTTTTATACACATCATAGCATATATTAAACTCCCAACATTTGAAAAACAAGAAATATGTCTCATCTTGGCCTTCTCATCCTCCATAGAAGGATTTCGTTGAGTTCTCAATTTAAAATAATTGGCAAGTAGGGTGATCATAGGATTGGACTTCTCAATGGCTAATCATTGAAACACTTTTTTAATATAGCTTGCATAGGACATCCAAAGCCTCTCTGCCATGCAGTTATGAAAAATTTTTATATCAATAATTTACTTTATCGGCTCAAGTCTTTCATTGTGAATGATTTTCTAAGTTGCTTCTTTAGCTCTTCAATCTAGGAGGCATTCTAACTTATAGTAAATATACTATCTATATAGAGTAAGAGGATAAAAATATCCTCTTTTGAGAACCTTTGGACAATTACGAAATGGTTCGAAAAAATCTTTCGATAGCCTTACTCTAACATTACAAACTCAAACTTTTTGTACTATTATTTGGGGGCTTACTTCAACTCGTAATGACTCTTCTTCAAGTGGCATATTATATACTTCTTCTCCTTAGCTTGGAACCCTTTTGTTTGTTCTTTGTAGAATTTTCTTCAAGATTACTCTGAGAGAATATTGTTTGTACATTATTCTACTTTTAGATCAAGGTTCGTGACTAATCCAATAATAACTCGAATGGAAGAAATATTCACAATGGGTAAAAACTTTTATCAAAATCAATACCTTCTCATTAGCTAAATTCATTCATAACTAATCTCACACCGTACCTTGGTTAAGAGTTGTTCCCTTCAAACTTCTAGTACAATAGTCATATGTTCTTTAATACTCATTTTCCCTTAAACAACTTAGTGATCTCAAATGTATGATTATCATATAAAAACTTCATTTTGTCTTGCATGATATCTATCCACTCTGTCTTCTTGTCATCGTCCATAACCTTATCAAAACATTTAAACTCTCTGCAATCCGTAAATAGTACATACTCATCGGTCAATAAACATGCAGAAAGATGTTGATTTCTCATGGATAATTAGAGTAAAATGATTGGTGTAGGCTATGGAGCTTCATAATGAACATTATCATGAGTATCACAATCCACATTATTTACGTTATCAAATGTTAAAATATCATGGTCTCAATCACCTCCATGATTACCCTGAATATCATCAACAACATAAATTTGTGTCGGTGTCAATGGCATAGGATCCATATTGTAAATATGATTCCTATCATAGGAGATCACTTTCTGCACTTTGTCAATATTCTCAATGGTTTCTTCTTTGATGAATATCATATATCTAGATCTCACAAGCTTTTTTCAGTGATACAATAGAATTAATACCCAAATTTATCTTCCATGTAGCCGAGAAAACTGTATTGCCTTGTTTTTGCATCGATCTTTGACGTTTATTGCTTCAAATATGAACAAAGAACTTACACTCAAATATGCACAAGTGATCATAAATATCTCTTTTTCAAACCATACTTTATCAAGCATATTGCCATCTAGGGGGCAACTGTGAAGGAGATTAATAACATGAGTTACAACATTCAATGATTTTTTCTAAAACAAGCTGAAAACTTTTGCCTCTTCGGTGGGGCCTTTTGGTTTTGAATCTCGTGCAAACGATAATATGTGATAAATGGCCTAGTATATTCTCCTCTATTATCAATACGAATATAGTTCAACTTCTTCACTATTTGTTTGTCAACCATCGTATGAAATTACTTGAAGATATCAAGTTCTTTATCTTTTATCTTTAAGGGATACATCTATAATTTTCTAGATCAATCATTAGTAAAGGATAATGAAATAAGGCGTGCCACCAAAAGTCTTTATCTTGAGATAACTACATATATTGGTATGTTTGAGTTTAAAAAGATCTGCCTTTTTTAAAGGTGAGTTTACATTGAATGAAACTTTTGTCACTTTCCAACTATATAATAAGGGCACATTTTTAACTTTGCCTCCTTTACACCTAAAAGAATATTTTTCTTCACTAAACAATTAAAGCTTTTGTCATTTATGTGGCTAAATCTTTTATGTGACTCATCTCCCTTGGCCATATTCACATCTCCATTAGAGATTTAGGTTTGCAATAAGTACTAAGATAGGAAATTTTTTTTCCACTTGCCACAAATAGAGAGCCTTCTGTGAGTTTTCATGAGTCATTGTAGAAAGTGTTATGAAATCCCATATCATTGAACTTATTGGCCAAAATAAGATTTAACTTAATATTCGAGACGTGTCAAATATCTCCCAAGATCAACTTTGTATCATCGCAAGTAATTATACACATGTCACCATAACACATGATTCATGACAAGTCATTATTGTCTATCTTTAATACCCAAAAATCTTCGAGAATGCAAAATATGAAGAATTTTTCCTTAAAATTATGTGGAGTTTTGCACTGCTATTGATCACTCAACTTGGCTGGTGGTTAATTATGTTGGTCACATCTTTTTCATATACAATAAGAAAATTAAACTTGGTAATAACATATACTTTCTTATCATATTGGGTCTTTTCAATCTTCTTTTCATTGCCATCTTTATTTTCGCATTTTAACTTATAGTAATATTTCTTAGTATGACGTTTCTTCTTACAATGATGATATTCGTAATTTTAAAAATTCAATTTTAATTTACTCTAACTTTTCTCACCCACTTAGGGACCTCCCCCCTTTATCCGTGTGACTCCAAGACAAGTTCTTTGGAATGAGAGAGCGTAAAGCTTTGTGACATCCTCATCATCTTCAAATTATGGACTGCATCCTTAGCAATCTCTAGGGTCATTACACTATTAAGAGTGGTATTGATAATGGTAATCCAAATGATTTCTCACAAATCAAGTTAGAGTGATCAACAATTATAAGTCTAGCAATTTGTCATAAAATTTAATGCCCTTATCACTCAATCAATGCTAACTTAAACTTATTACAATGATCGGTTATAGAACCTCATCTTGAAACTCACTACATCAATTTCAACAAGTGATATAATTTTTTGTTACCCTTTCTTTATGTATAAAGTATTTTAAGCTTCTCCCATAGAGTCCTTAAATACTTTTTATTACGGATGTGATTATAAATATTATTGTCAATAAATTGCCAAATATATCAACAAATTGCTCATGTTCAAAAGATCAACTTTTTTCGAATTTTGATTTGGGTTTTGGATAGCAAATAATGAAAGATGAATTATATTAATGAATAATAAATCTTTTATCTTACTAATAAAAATGTTTAAGTTTTTGACATTCACACAAATTATTTTATGACCATTCTCCATTAATTCAAATAATTTTAACACAATAAGTTGAATTG
>JAODPA010159441.1:0-15763 GCA_025585075.1 Nepenthes mirabilis
AGTGTCTTTTAATAGTCTACAATAATAATAATATTGTTATTATAATTTAAACAAGGAATAAAATCGACGGCATTGGCACCAGCGACCAATCTATTGCTCTTTTATTTTGTGTTGGCAAGTAACATGCTATTCAAAGGAAAGGTGGGTGAAGAGAGTTTGCTACAAAAGCACCACCCCCAGCTCCTCTCCTTTCCAACAATTTCTTGACTTCCCTTCCCTCCCTAGCTAGCCATGGCAATGACTACCACCACCCCCTCGGACGGCAGCGCTGCCTCACATGTGGCATTCTTCGCTTTCCCCTTCTCCACCCACGCCACCCCTCTCCTGCACATCACCCGCCACTTAGCCGCCTCTGCACCGACCACTCTGTTCTCATTCTTCAATACCACCCAATCGAACAGTTCCATTTTTTCAGGGCCCCGAGAGGGAGAAACTAGCGACACCAACATAAGAAGATGTGATGTTTGGGATGGCGTGCCAGAGGGGTACGTGTTCAAGGGCAAGCCGCAGGAGGACATAGAGCTCTTCATGACGTCGGCGCCGGAGGCCTTGAGAAAGGCAGTGGCTGTGACCGAGGCTGAGACCGGGAGAAGGGTGAGTTGTATGGTGAGTGATGGGTTCCTGTGGTTCGTCGGGCAGATGGCAGAGGAGGCGGCGGTGCCATGGGTAGTCTTTTGGACTTCAGGGGAGCATTCACTGTATATCCATATCAACACTGACCTCATAAGGGAGAGAATTGGAATTGAAGGTATCTAATGTGCAAATACAATAGATTTAACGAGAAAAACTACACGGTTGTCTATCTTTGCAACGACGGTTGTCTATCTTTGCAACGACGATCAACTCCTCATCCCACTTTTTAATAAAATTAATTTATCAAAATGTGGATCATAGAAATTAATTAAAAACATCCCCTCCCCCAAAAAATAGATCTTATATTTTTAATTATTCGTATATCATGTCAATATGTCAATATGTAATCAGGTGCTGATAGTCGAAGAAATCAAGTGTTAACATTCATTCCAGGAATATCTAAGATTCGAGTCCAAGACCTACCAGACGGCATCATCTTAGGTAATTTGGAATCCTTATTCTCAAAAATGCTTCATCAAATGGGTCGAGTTTTACATCGTGCAGATTTAGTCGTCACCAACTCCTTCCAAGAGTTGGACCCTGTTGTCACAGTTGAATTGAACTCCAAGCTTGGAAGATTCATCAGTGTAGGCCCCGCGAATCTCCTAACGCAACAAAAACAGCTCAAAGACTCGTCCGACAGCTGCCTTAGGTGGCTCGATGAGCAGGAGACAGGCAGTGTGGCATATGTCGGTTTTGGCTCAGTGGTGAGGCCGAGCAAGGATGAGATAATAGCTTTAGGAGAAGCGCTCGAAGAAAGCAGGGTTAAATTTTTGTGGTCGCTAAGGGAGGACCTGAAAGCATTTTTGCCAGAAGGGTATGTCGAGAGGAACAAAGGGAAGGGAATGGTGCTGCCTTGGGTGCCACAGGTCAAAGTGTTAGAGCATCGGGCGGTGGGTGTTTCTATCAACCATTTTGGCTGGAATTCTGTGCTTGAGTGTATGGCAGCACAGGTTCCAATAATTGGCCGCCCTTTTCTAGGCGATCAGAAACTGAACGGGCATCTGGTAGAGGCGGTTTGGGAGATTGGTGTTCAGGTTGAAGGCGGAGTGTTTACGAGGGACGGGGTGAGGAAATGCTTGGAGCTGGTGTTGCACGGTGACAAAGGGAAGAAATTCAAGAAAAATATAGTAAGGCTTGGAAAACTTGCTCAAGAAGCTGTCCGACCACCCAAGGGGAGCTCTCTTATAAATTTTACAACCTTGTTAGAAATTGTTACTAAACGATGACTGTTTTCACCAATTTGATCTAAGAATTTTCTTTTTAATATTTTTAGTTTATTCGACAACTATGCCTACCGTTATTCTCGTGTCAAATTTGTATCTTTTATAGTTCGAATTCATCACATTACGTTCAAATTCGGACAGGGAAATGACATTCGTCTGTATTGCCTATTAATTAACCCACCTGGCCAGTTCCCCTTCCTTCAGCACTATCCATTAGATACTATAATTTTCAGCAATAAAATTTCAATAATTCTGTGTGCACCTTTTAAAATCAAATAAGAAAATACCAGAGATAGATTTTTTAAGCCAAGGTACAAGTCCAAACAATGAGAAACAACTGTCTCAATTATATATAAGTAAAATTTCACAAATCTGACCTCTCAAATCACATAATGTGGGAGGCCTTGTTCATTGGGAGCCCCTTCTTTTCTACAAAGGAAACGATGGGTACTGATACCCAGGGCTCGATTGAAAGGTCCATTCCGTAAGTTGGACCCTTGTGTCAATGAGACTCAAGAGGTAAATTTGGCCCATGAGAAGTAGTGGCAAAAGACTATGTTAAGGCCCCAGGACTCATAATGCCGAGGACTTTGCTTAGCCTACAAAGTCTGCGAGCTAGAATTGGTGGTTGACTCTGACAACTGTAAGAAAGGATGAAGGCGACATCTCAGGGAAGATAATAGCTTTTGTAGAGCACACACATCCTAAGAAGAGCAGTTGACTTTTAGAATCAGTAGATTTTATAGAGCGACAGGAAGGGTTTTGTAGAGTTGATAGCAGATATTTTTACACACGCAAGCCTCTTACTGAATAGATGGTTGCCGATCAGTATATATATATGTAGAACAAGCACCGAAAAAGGGGACATGAGAGGCAAGCGCAAAAAAAGGAGAAAAAGAAGGGGAACATAACAAGACGCTGCTCTGCTCTCAAACTCTGTTCTCGTTTTGTAACTAGAATTCTTTGCAATCAAAAATTTTCATAGTGAAACCGTTTATAGACCAAGTGTTCCGTAATTTTTATCTCTCATTCAAAAGAGAATTTTCTACGTAAAATATTGCATGTCACTACTTCTCTCTCTCTCCCCCTCTCTAAACTTCTCTGGTTTTCCAAGGCGCTTCCTAAAAAGCCGAGTCTCCGTGAAAACTTAACTTCACACCGGTTCCCTCAAATCACTCCATCGAAAAAGGACCTTCATTTTTCTTTTGTGTTGCATGGGATTCGGATTCGCTTATACAGAGAATGGGTCTGAGGATGCATTTGGATTCCTGTCTATACAACAATCAAGATCCGATGATGCAATATTGGCGCCGTCTGTGGAACTGACAAAAAGTCTGGTTAACACATTTTCAATGACCGAAACATAGTGAACACGCGAGCACAAGCTAATACCCCGGTTAGAGATGCTGCTTCATGTGGTAATGGCCCCTCTATAGGCATTAGGATGGACGATCATCCTGATCCACGTGTACGTGCATTGGCAATGAGGATGGATGACATCTCCAGAGCCATTCAACCCTTTGTTCAAAAATAGACGAGCGACCAAAGGGGGCGCCATCCAAGGCCTCTCAGACCGCCACGTCCAAAAAGAAAGGTAAGAGAAAGAAGCAACCTTTGAAGCAAGTTAGTCAGTATGAGGACCCTGAGACCCAAATTACCTCTAGCAACAAAGCTCTGTTGCGACTTAAAGGTCGCTTGGGTCCTAGGATTCAGGAGGAAATCCCAGAGAGGCAAAATTCTCGATATTCATATAACAATCAAGAACCCGCCTTTCAGAAAAAGCCCCCTCATGACGAATTCCCTCCAAAAGGTAAGAGTCGCCTAGAACTACAAACTGCACAGGACCCCTATAAGTTGGGGGACTACCTCAATGAGAAAAAGATGACGGCTTCCCTACAAGTGGAGGAGAAGCTTAAAAGAATTTGACAGCGAGTTTCAGGAGAAGACGATGGAGGGAGAGCAACTGACCTATACAGATCGCCATTTACAATGAAGATCAGGACGAAGCCACTCCCCCCAAAATTTAAAATACCAAACCTTGACGTCTATGACGGGAGTTCCAATCCTATGGATTATCTGGATTACTTTCGAGAGCATCTGTGCCTCTAGGGATTAGATGAGATGACGATGTGTTAATGCTTTCCCTTGATGCTTAAAGGTGATGCTAGGATATGGTTTTACAAACTGCCAGCGAACTCAATTCGATCATTCTGCGAGATGGCAAATAATTTCCTCTCCTAATTTACTTCCAGCAAAAGGATAGAGTAGTCATGGCACATTGCTCGTATAAAGTAAGGATCTAGGGAAAGTTTAAGAGGATTTCTATCTCGTTTTATTGTAGAGGCCAGGCAAATTTCGAAACTGATGGACAGGGTAAAGCTCAACACCTTCATATTTGCATTGGAATGAGGTAGTTTCTTCAAGCACCTCATCCACAATGGGCCCCAGACCTTCGGAGAGACCAAGGCTGTAGCTCGAGCATATATATTGGCCGAAGAAACTGGTGCAGCAAAGAAGCCTGATTAAGAAGAGAATTCCCACCCGAGGGTGGTGGAGTGAAAGAGAAAAAATAGGAACAATCATGGCTCCCAGGGGTCGAGGAAATAGCAAAAGTCCGAATAGGTCGTTTGAAGGGAGTTCAGGCCTATGAACTTGACTTCCTTGAATGATTTATGTACCAACATCTTGATACAGATTTGGGATGAAAAATTTTTAAAGTGGCTAAAAGCGTCAAAGAATCTAGATGGAGACAATCAATCAAAATATTGCCACTACCATCATTGTGGAGGTCATAGTACTGAAGACTGTTGGACGTTGCAAAAGGAGATCAAGGAGTTGATCAAGAGAGGCCACCTTAATCGCTTCCTATAAAGACTCGAACAGGTTTCTAAAATAGTAGGTGATGGTGAGGCTTACCAACTAAGGAACAGAGTGGCTGCAGGAGTAATAAACATGATATCAACTCACCCAATATGAGACAACACCAGGAAGAATTCTGCGATGGCCGCAACCAACAAGAGGTCAAGGGTAGAAACTAGGAAAGAGGTCATTAATTTTAATAACAAAGATATGACTCATGTAACTTTACTACATTCTGACCTCTTGATTGTAACAACACTCGTTTCTAATGGAACTGTGGACTATTAAATGAAACGAGTATTTATTGATAATGAAAGTTCGAAAAATTTGCTTTATCTTAGTACTTATTTCAAATTAGGACTTAAAGGAGTCAGATGAAAGCAACCAATGGACCCCTCTACGGACTAGATAATGAGCCAGTGTCAGTTCAGGGGGTCATTCAACTTGAAGTCACTTTAGGGACTTATCCGAGAATTGCATCTAAGGCTATCTCCTTCTTGGTAGTAGGCCTTTTATCGGTATATAATGCTATCCTCGGACGTCCTTATTTAACTACCTTCAGTGCTGTCACTTCTATCTTATATTTGAAGATGAAATTTTTAACACCATTTGGGATTAGGGAGGTCATCAGAGATCAAGTGGTCGGACGGACATGCTATCTATCTCAAATCACTCAGACACCTCTTCCCCAATCTATTAAAGATCTTGAATTTTGTGATGAAACAACATAGCTACAAGCTCAATTTGGAGAATTAACAGACCGAATCCCTTTGGATCCCAACAATCCTAAAAAGTTCGTTCAAATAGAAAGTTCTCTACCTCAATCCTTTCAAGATTGGCTTATCAGTTTTCTCCGAAAAATTCAAACGTCTTTGCTTGGGTACCAAGTGACATACCAAGGATACCAACTAAAGTGATAGTCCATAAGTTCGGCCTGGATCCCTATCATAAACTCGTTCGGTAAAATTGAGAAAATTACTCAGCTGAGAAACTGGTAGCTATTCATGAGGAGATAAAGAAACTTCTAAACGTTGGGTTCATCCGGAAAGTGCACTATCCAGATTGACTATCGAGCGTGGTCATGGTTAAAAAGGATAATAAAAAATGGAGGATGTGTTGACTTTACAAATATCAACAAGGTTTGTCCGAAGAACAGCTTTCCGTTGCCTAGGATCGATTTGCTTATAGACTCGACGTCCGAATATGAACTTTTAAGTTTCATAGATGCGTACTCAAACTACAATCAAATACAGATGAGCCCTAAGGATGAATAGCTCACGTCATTCATGACAAATTAAGGGATATACTATTACAAAGTTATACCCTTCAAATTAAAGAATACCGGTGACACCTACCAACGGCTCGTCAACAAGATGTTTGAAACCCAAATCGGAAGAAATGTGAAGGTTTATGCGGACGATATACTCGTCAAGAGTAAGGCTATCAACTACCACATCCAAGATTTGGATGAGACCTTCAATATCCTTAGGCACACTAGATGAAGCTTAATCCAACAAAGTGCATGTTCGAAGTGGCTTTCAAACAATTCTTGGGTTACATTGTTTCTCCTCGAGAGATTGAGGTGAACTCGGAGAAACTCAGGGCCATCCTTGACATGAAGCTCCCTCAGATGATGAAAGAAGTCCAAAAACTGACCGGGAGGATAGTAGGAGTCTCTTATTTCTTGGCAAAATAAGCTGAGAAATAATTGCCATTTTTCAAGGCCTTGAGGGGGACTAAGACTAATAGCTTCCAGTGAACGAGCAACTGCGAGGAAGCCTTCCGAAGTCTCAAGGAATATCTATTGAACCCCCTTCTCTTGGATTCTCCTCAGCCAGGCAAAGAGTTATATTTATATCTGCTGTGTCTGACACAACTTTAAACTCAATATTGATTCGACAACAATATAATAGGCAGCAACTTGTATACTATGTCCGCAAAATCCTGGCTGATGCAAAAACCAAGTACCCTCACGTAGAGAAGATAGCTCTAGCGCTTGTGTGTTCTGCTCGGAAACTAAGACCCTATTTTCAAGTGCACAAAGTTATAGTCTTGATTTATCAGCCTTTAAGAGCAATATTATAGAAGCCTGAGATATCAAGATGATTGGTTAAGTGGACCATTGAGTTGAGAGAGTTTAATATAGAATTTTGCCCGATGCCAACCTTAAAAGGTCAGGCCTTGGCGGATTTCATTGTTCAGACAACAACCCCAACTCTAGATACTTCAAGCCTTTGTATGCTGATGAACCTCACAGGCCACCAATATGGACTCTCCATGTAGAAGGCTCTTTAATGAAAGATGGTTGTGGCGTTGGCGCCGTGTTGAGAATACTTGAGGGATTAGAGATAAAATATTCAATAATTCTCGAGTTTTCAATAATTAACAACGTCGCGGAATATGAAGCATTGCTGGCGGGACTTTGGTTGGCTAAAGAATGTTTGGCCAAAAACTTGGTTATCTACATTGACTCCGAGTTAGTTGTCAACCAAGTCCGCAAAAACTTTGAAATAAATAACCCACAACTTTCTAAGTATCTTTTAAAGGTTCGAGGTTTGACTTTAGACTTTGAGAGGGTTAAAGTGGTCCACATTTCTAGAGAGGAGAACTAGAAAGCTGACGTGTTAGCAAAGGCGATAACATCAGGAGACCCTGAGTAGTATACTCGAGGGATGCACAAAGTTCTTGAGAAGTCGAGTATTAGAAGATCCTAAGCCAAGGGTGATGCAGGTATCGAATGTTAGCAATTGGATGACTCCTTATTTGAGGTACTTATCTGACGGGATATTATTTGAAGATTCTAATAAAGCCAGGAAAGTGAAAAAGACTGCAAGTTGGTATACTATCATGGATAGCCAATTGTACCGACGTCGGTTCTCTATCCCCTATTTACGGTGCCTCACTCCCGAATAGGCTGATTATGCCCTCTAAAAGGTGCACCTCGGAATATATGGATCCCACATTTTGGGCAAAAACCTTATTTTTAAGCTTATGGGCAAGGGTATGACACCATAAATTTTATGTGAAAATGTAAAAATTACCAAGTCCACATAAGCCTCACTCACCAACCTCACACAGAACTTCAAACTTTGCAATTACCCTAGTCATTTACACAATGGAGGCTTGACATACTTGGTCCTTTGTCGACAGCTTCTGGACAGAGAAAGTTTCTGATCGTCGGGATCGATTATTTCACGAAGTGGGTTAAGGCCACGCCATTAGCTTAGATAACCAAGCAGAATGTTACAGAGTTCATCCGCCAGAACATTATGTGTAGGTTTGGAATTTTGTAGTACATTGTGACTGATAATGGAACCCAATTTAGCGTAAAGTAATTTACTAAGTATTGCACTAACCTAAGGATAAGATTGGTTCATATGTCAGTTACATATCCACAAAGTAATGTGCAAGTGGAAATCACGAACTGCACGATATTACATGGATTGAAGACATAGCTGGAACATTCAGGGAGCTCATAGATGCATGAACTACTATCAGTTTTGTGGTCATACAGAACAACACTGAGAGAACCAACACAAGAAATGCCCTTTAGCCTGTACTATGGAGTCGAATCAGTCATTCCAGTAGAAGTTGAACTACTTAGTCATCGGGTCGAATGTTTCAATCAGAGTGACAATACTCAAAAGTTTTGGGAAAACCTTAATATGTTTGAGGAAGCCCAAGACTTGGCAAGACTGCGGATAGCGATATATTAGCAGAGAGTTCCCAAATATTATAATAAGAGGGTGAAAGCACGTCAGTTCGAAATAGAGGACTTGGTACTGATGAGCATTGAGGCCACAGGTAAAATTATCAGACGGAACAAGTTTTTTTCAAACTGGAAAGGATCATTCCTGGTCTCGACCATCCTTCAAAATGAGACATATAAATTCCGCATTCAAAAAGGCAGACTTCTCCCTCGAATATAAAATGCCTCTCACATCAAAAAATATTATCAGTAAATGTATTGATGACCATGTAAAGTCAATTACGTCATTTGATGTGCTTGTATTACATTTTATTAATGTAATAAAATTCTTTTTGCTTATTCGTTGTTTGGCATTCAATTGAATATTTGCATATCATTTCATAAATTTACGAGACCTAAGCTGCCCTTAAGTCAAGGGAAATGGTTCCTTTCACTTGTTCCCAAAGCTGTTCTAAAACAGTTAGTAAAACTCGACAAGCTCGAGTGGCTCATTTGAAGTCAGACTCGAAAAACTAGGTAAGACTGAACGACTCATTTGAGGTTAGACTTAAAAAAAAACTTTGGTAACGATACCAAGTAATTCACAAGAGGTTGGACTTAAAAACTTAGAGGATTTAAAACAGCAAGGATGCGAAGACCTTAGATATAGCATCATCAGCCAATAACGATCGAAAGGTTCGGACACTTCGCTCAAAAAGGATAAAGCTTCCTTATGGCATATCTAAGAAAGAGCCTAACATATAAGCAATCCAAGTAAAAAGAGAGATTGTATCAGAAAATGAATTTTATTCATATATCATGACAACAAAAAAAAGAAAAAAAAAATTTAAACCCCAAAAGACCCTAGTCGAGAGGGGTCCAGCGTGTCATCTTCTTCTGGGCAACCAATCAAATCTGAGTTGCATTGAACACTAGCATTCATCGGATGAAACATAGAAAGAGGAAACTTTGGGATCAATATCCTTATTATGCAACGATATAATCCAATACCATCCCAATACTTTCGCTCCAATGCAAATCTAATGTCCTCGACCTTTATTGAAACCCTGAGCTCGTCCTCTAGCTAAAGATTCCTGCTTCGAAGGGAGGTGTATTGCTGCTGTTGGGCCTTCACCAAATCCTCAAGGGAAGAAATCTTGCTCTTGGCCTCAGCAAGCTCATGCTCGAGATGATTTGCACTCTCCTCTAAAGCCCTGAAGGTATCCATATCAACACAAGATTTGGCGGCTTCATCAATAATTAGAGTAAATCAGCCGACCAACTTACGTAGCTACAAAATAGAAGTCGGTCGTTAAAGCGTTGTCCAAAAAGAATAAGAACTTTAGATGCTATGGAGAAGTACCTTTGAAAAGATAGAGCTTCTTGCTGAACCTTCCTCCCTGGGGGCTCGAGACTCCAAGGGTCCCATCGCCTGAGCAACGTCAGCTTCAGTGGCTGTCTCTCCGACCTCAGAGGCCTCTATTATGGCATCAGTCACAGGGGTTGCTTCATGAATGCCCGAGACTGGGGGCTCAGCTACTACAAGATACTCAACACCCTCAACCTCTATCCCTGCATCATGTAAAGTCCCTGTGACGTCCTTGGCCAAGACCTCCTAAAGGACCTCAGATGGAATATCCCATGCTCTATAAATTTGGATCTTAAGATGAGTGAGCTCAGGGACGGGCATCTCCGTTGCCCTTATTTCCTCGGCCTATGTACTCTCGGTCGAACTCAGTCGTCTCCTCGGCCTATGCGTCAGCTATGTCAACTGATGGATTATCAATTCAATCCGATGCCTCTCTAGAAAAGACGGGCAGAAGGTCATGCATGGGCTCACCAAAGGAAGGAGGGGCAACACGCAGCTCAACACCTATGTCCTCGGTCTGAGAGGATTGAACAACAGGCTCACCAAATGTTGAAGATTCGACCATGTCAGCACCTCGGACCGTTGCTGTTTCGGATGGTCTCTTTCTCCTCACCAATTGGCCAATGGCAGATTCGTTGTCATCAAAGGAAGAAGACTCAACAGTAGTCCATGGATGTTTGGAAGTCTCCGTCCGATGATTTTTCTCTACCCTCTCGGACGGCTCCTCAATCCTCAATGGCTTAAGCTTCCTTTTCAGCTTCTTTTTCTTTACGAGAGGTATGGACTCCTGAGTCCTCGGGTTGAGGATTCCACTTATCCTTTTCAAATGCCTCAACTTTCAACCATCTGTTCTTTTTGTTTTCGTTGAAGGAACCGAGGTTATCGTGAGCTAAGTCAGTGAAGGACTTACTGACTCCCTCTTGTCACTCAAGGAATCACCACAAAAACTCGAGTCCACATATCCCCATTCGTTTGGTACACCCCACTCGAGGGGACAGCAAGGAAAAAGTATTTGCCTTTCCATCTTTTGGTAGAATCAGGGTTTCCACAACTAATATCAACTTCGGGTCAAGAGGTAATAACAATCCAACCTTGGCTGTGAGAAAATCTAAAAATAACCTTGACAACCACAATTTTAAGAACTTTACCATGACAACGTGCGAAGACACAAAGGGAGATGAGATACCTTACCCTATTCAGCTGTAATCTAGCCACTGGAACTTTGAGAGCCTTCATTATCTGGTAAAGTTCCAATGCCATGGGATAACGAAGACCACACTTTAGATGAACTTCGTAGATGATAATGAAACCATCTGGAGGGGTGCGAGCTCTATCATCTGCACCAGGCAACAGCATTGTGGTTGAAATTGGGATCCTATATTTAGCATGGATGACCTCCAGATCTTGCAGAGAAAGGGTAGATGGAATATGTAACGTCCCCGACGCATCCGCACTGTGGATATTGTCCGCTTTGGGCTGGGGAACTTACGGCGTCCCAGGCCACCACGCAGGCCGCACGGTTTTGTTCCTGGCAGACGGCCCAGCCGCCCCCAAAACGCGTCCACAATGGAAGAGGTATCCACGCCCTTTATAAGGCACGCTTCGTTCACCTCCCCATCCAATGTGGGACCTTACAGTCCACCCCCCTTGGGGACCCAGCGTCCTCACTGGCATATCGGACCGGATCCCGACTCTGATACCATTTGTAACGTCCCCGGCGCATCCGCACTGTGGATATTGTCCGCTTTGGGCTGGGGGAACTTACGGCGTCCCAGGCCACCACGCAGCCCGCACGGTTTTGTTCCTGGCAGACGGCCCAGCCGCCCCCAAAATGCGTCCACAATGGAAGAGGTATCCACGCCCTTTATAAGGCACACTTCGTTCACCTCCCCATCCAATGTGGGACCTTACAGAATATCCTTTACTCAGGAAGCCATCATAAAATCAGAGGAGAAAAATGAGAGAAGAAAGTCTAAAAGAAGAAGAAAACCGACAGCGTTAGAAAGAAAAGAGCTTAGAGTTGCTGATAGAAATCTGAAGGAGTGGAATGACTTTTAAACCGCTGAAGAATTTAAAAGACGTGCCTCATTATGGCCAAACCACACGTCAATCTCCCATAAGCTGCAAGCAATAATTACCCATATATTTTTAAGGTGACGTCAATCACATTTAATACCTCAATTGACGGCATATGCCAACGTCTCGGACTTGAAGAAAGTTCTTGGACATTTTGATCAGACTGTTGGTCTCAACAATATCCTCAAACATTTTGGTCAGACTATTGATCTTAATAATGTCCTTGGATACATTTTGTCAGACTATTGGCCACAATAATGTTCTCGGACACATTTTGGCCAAGCTATTGGCCTCAATAGTGTCCTCCAACATTTGTAACATTGCGCTAGAAAAAGGGAACATATGTCGGGATCAAGCTATTGCTGAATAATGGATATAGAGCAAAGGCACGGACAGTTGTGGAGAATGCCTTTGCATGTCACTCAAGATATTTTCACAGTCAACAGACATGCCAAAGGTTGAAGTTTTCAAGTCTTTTGGTATGAGGGGCTAGTAATTAGTATTGATACCTAGGACCCAGTTGGAAGGTCTATTTCGTGAGTTGGGCCCTTATGCCACGGAAGCCCATGAGACAAATTTGGCCCAAGAGAAGTAGTGACAAATGACTTTGTTAAGGCCCAAGGGCTTATGATGGCCGAGGACTTTGCTTAGCTTGCAAAGTCTGCGAGTCAAGGTTAATGGCTGACTCTAACAACTACAATAAGAGATGAATGTGACATCTCAGGGTAGATGGCAACTTTTACAGGGCACGCACATCCTAAGAAGAGTAATTAACTTTCAAAATCAGTAGATTTTAGAAAGCGACATGATGGATTTTACAGAGTTGATGGCAGACATTCTTACACATGCAAGCCTTTTGCTGAATAGATGGCTGCCGACCAGTATATATATGCAAAACGAGTACCAAAAGAGGGGACATGAGAGGCAAGCGCAAAAGAAAGGAGAAAAAGAGAAAAAACATAAGAAGACGTTGCTTTGCTCTCAAACTCTGTTCTCGTTCTATAACTAGAATCCTTTGTAATAAAAAATTTTCATAGTGAAATCTTTTATAAACTAAATGTCCCGTGATTTTCCATTCTCATTTAAGAAAAAATTTTTCACGTAAAATATTGCGTATCACTGCTTCTCTCTCTTTCTCTCTTCCTCTCTAAACTTCTTTAGCTTTCCAAGGCGTTTCCTAAAAAGCCCAAGTCTCTACAAAAACATAACTTCACACTTGCTTCCTCAAGTCACTCCATCAAAAAAGGACCTTTCTTTTTCTTTTGTGTTACCCGGGATTCAAATTCGATTATATGGAGAACGAATCCGATAACGCATTAAGATCTCCGTCCATACAACAATCAGGATCCGAAGACATAATAGGAAAAAAAATAAATTCTATATTTTTCTTCTTAATTAATGTTGGGGCTTTCAATTGAAAATTGGAAATAGAAAGTTGAAGAAATTTTATATTTCGCATCATGATTTACTATCATACAATACTTTCAGAGAAACTAATTTTAAAAACACTAAAGTGACAATCTCATAAGCAAAGAGCAGTTTCAAAATTTTAATCTTGCAATATATATGTATATCTACGTATACATATAAGTACACGCAAGAGATGTTGATACCAATAATAATACGATATAAAACAAAAAAGTTCACAAGAATAATCTTTCTGATGATCATCTCCGTATCCCCATTTTCAATCTTTGAATGAACAGAGCGAAATGAAAGCAGCACTAGTTACATACACACCCTCCCCCTAACTAATTAACTAATTCAGGAATTAAAAGTAGTATTTCCTTTACAGTAGCACTATCTATCTCCTAAATAAACCTGAATCATGAAGCATTCTATTATACTCAGCAATGATAGAAGAGTTCTTCACTAGCTCCCATATCTTGGCAGAGTTCTTCAGCCAGTCCCGTTCAGATACGGTCCTCGAAAATGTGGGACAAGCCATAGATAAAACCTGTCATTCGAGTGAACACGTCCCACAAATTTTCCTTATAGTAAGTACATTTGGAGCATTTGATACAATGAAATTATAACTTATTTAAGCTACACTATGATCAGCAAGTCAATAATGTTGAACAAAATTGTCAAGGGGATTCAAACAGAGGTACTAATTTCCAATACTTTTGTTTTTTTTTTTGACCCAGATTTTTGTACTAATCTGAAGTGCTTGAAGGCCATACACACAGATGTATTCTTCATGTTCCAACCAGCACAAAAGAATAATGAGATTTCAGGTACCATGAATTTATTGCATCCAAATGAGTCTCAACATTGTAATTATATTGCAGGAGGCCCCAAGCACAGCCTAGTCATACGCAGAAACAACATCTGAAAATATCTTTCGACCAAACTCTAGCTTTCATAAATTATATCAATACATCAACAAAGCCTCAATTCTCCCAATGCAGGTTTGACTTAATAAATTCGCAACTGTCATTTCACTTTGTTAGTGCAATATCCTCTAAGAGTATTAGTAATTTCATTTTTTTTTTTATCATCTCATTTTAAATCTTTCTAGATCCACGACTGTTTTTTTCTCTTTACTTCTAACATCAATAAAAGAGCATCATTTCACACGGCGCTTTATTAGGCTAACATTCCAACCAACATTCCTCCCTATTTCTTTCATAAGTGCAGGTTTTATATATGGTTATGGACATATCAATTTCTTAAATATTTTTCAAAGTAACCTCACTATCCATATCATCATCACCACAATTCTTTCTTTATTGCACATGTTTCTAAAATTGCCTAGCACTATGAATCATAAAGTATAACATATATAATTACTATATTATGAAATTTTCCTCTCGACTTTAGAGGTACTTTTCAATCACAAAACATTATCGATGAATTTCTCTTGTTTACCAAGCATGCATTCATCACAAGGTCATATCGTTACCAATTTCTCCATTTTTCTTGTATTATAGGTCCAAGCGTTTTTTAAAGGATCTTAAAAGCGTCCAAGTACACAAGGTCCCACTTCATGAGATCTGGCAGTATCAGATGCCCTCAGCATCAACCTTACATCATAGATTGGTTGTTTCCATATATTGAAAATGTGAACTCCACACAACATGTTTATAGGAATCTTTAATTTTGACTATTTTGTATTCTATCATCTCGATTGGATGTCATGTAAAATGATAATATAAATATAGTAGGCCGAGAGAGGTTGAGGAAGAGAGAGACCTGATCCCGTAACTTCCACAGTGCTAACTCATAACTTTCATAATGAGCTTTTGATGATGCATTTTTGCTTTCAAATGGGATTAAAAATAGGTTTGGCAGTTTTGAGTCCAAACTGTGGCTCTGGCCATTATTTGATCCTGTGGAAGAGAAATGCTCTGTTGACATGCTTTTAAAATCTGCTCTGAAGAATGAAGATGAAGTAAAATATCGTGCAAGAGCCTTCCTCATTCTCTGAAAATTCTGTGCAGTGAGATCACCATCACGCAACCTACAAAAATTAAGGATGTGGGATGATTTGTTAGATAGTACGGTAAAACAACTTTCTGTCTGTTTCTTTGATTTAGGAGGAGGTAAAAATGTCACAGAAAACATGGGTGCTAGACAAAGAGCAAGGAAAAGTATGCACTATAAAAGTATTCCCTTAGCTGATCTTTGAGGAGGGGAAGAGGAATGGCGTTTGCAATAGCAAGAAATAAGTGTGATTGAAATGAGAATGTTAAGATGAGTAGTTTAACTTTAAACCATAACATAGGAAATGAGGATGCTCTTTTCAGCTTAGGAAGTGACACCTATAATAGATACAACAAAGGAAGGATGTTTAAGATAATTTGGGCATTTAAAGGGGGGGAGAAAATGCACCCATGAGGAGGATAAGATTGACATTAGAGTCAATGGTAGAAACCATGGATGAAAGTATCAGTATTAATCACGACTATA
>JAODPA010159441.1:15861-30031 GCA_025585075.1 Nepenthes mirabilis
GAAAAAAATTTAAAAATCATAAGTTAACAGGACCTTATTAACCGATATATTGCTGATACGATAATATATAGTAATATTGTCATTATATCAAGAAATATCTGTATCAAGGGGTGTGATACCGATAAATGTTGGCTGATATTTGCATATATGGTAGGAAGATATATAGGCCTAAAAAAGTTGGAGAGGGATAATCAAATAAAGAAAGGAGGATCTGAGCATGCTTAAAATCACTGCTGGACCATATTGCATTAAATCGACTTGAGAAGAAATTATAAGACCAACCTACAAGGCGGAGCTCAACGACAGGTTGTTGCAGTGACCATACAGAAATTAAATTGAAAATAATTTTGAATGCTTTACTCCTCCTTTGTACTTAAAAAGTAGTATCACAGCATCTCAAATAGCACCATTAAGATAAGAGTACAAACTTGGTATGGATAAAAACAGGAGCAGCAATGTACTCTACTCCAATCTCCTGAAATTGGATTTTATTTTCTTTATCTGGACCCAAATTAGAGCTCTGTGAATGGGCAGTTGTTACAGATGAAGGGTCAGATATGCCATGTTTCAACAAGTCAACCTGAAAATATATGCAATTATAAAATGTCATGTCACAGAAAACGTACAGACATCTCACAAATTTAAAGAGGTTTTTATACGGCTATTCAATTGACTAGATGCACAAACTTTAGTATCCAACCTGTGGATATTTCTACATCATATGCATGATATACGTAGTAAACTGAGGAAAGTTGTAACAGGATTTATGTCTTTGTGGAAAGATAAAAGAGGGAAATGGTCACACACCACTACACTGTTTAAATTTACAATTCTATTTTTATAAATCAGTTGTAGTTTTAATATGAGTTGGAACTTCATAATATAAAAAAAATTCCAGAAGCAGCGGGTAACACAAACTAATTTTCAGGACAAAAAGGTGGCAACAAAATCAAACCAGATATTAAAGACAATATACACAAAAACAACAATGAAAGAAAATGGGACCAGTTCAGTGTACACCAAGAAGTGAGGTCTACAGTGTCGAAAAGAGAACTTCAAAAATACTTTTAGCTGGAGGGAGGGGGGACAATGAGGGAAAAATGTATTGTCAGGAAGAGGAGAAAGATGTCTTCTGCACACATAAGAATCTAATGACACAATAAGATATGAAAATGATAGAAAATTTTGCAATTTTGAACACTCCAAATATCTTGATATTAGTTTCTTAAGAAACTTTACTTCAACCCTATTCCACAAAGCTTTCAGACTTATAAACTATCCTAAACTTTGCCAAACATTTTGCAAGCTAGTCAGGGTGCTATAAAGAAATACCGTAGATAATAGGTGCCACATGTTACTCTCATGAACTCCCTCTGATACCACCAGAATAATGTGACATATGGATGCCAGAAGGACACCAAGCTAGAAGGATTCCTTGCAGCACCAGAAAAGTACAGATTCATTAGGTGATACTCTTTCATGAAGAAAAGACAGATTAGAGACATGCCCTCACAATACAACTTAACTACACAATTGTAACAACCGTCATAGAATATAACAGAGTTCTGGGACAATTAATAAAAATAGAAAAGAAAATCCACATGTTTAGAGTCACCTGGATACTCATAAGTTCATGAGCCAATTCTGCAGAGAGATTTTCACCACTTAAGACTGGAATAGCAGATGAGCCATCTGGTCTGGTCATTTCAGTTAGAATTGAAGGACTAAATACAGGCTGCATGTTGAAACAAAAAAGCTACCAGTTACAACAACGCCCCAGAGTAGCACTAGCATCCCAAGACCCCCAACAAAAATTAATAAATGTATCTTCCTATGATGGAAGACAGATAAAGTGAATGGCCTACATAACTATGGAAGGTATTCAGTTCATTGAATGATTCACCATGCCCTACAATTAGTTGTTCAATTTAAATGACAAAAGGACAGAATAATGTCTCATGCCAGAAATAAAACCTTAAAAACCACATCTACGTGCATAAAATTTCATCTAACACAAATGTATAGGGATCAAAGGGTGATTTAAGATCTTGTATATCAAAATAATTATTTACCCATAATGAATAAAATAGTTGTATTAGGCCCAATCTTTGTCAACAGCATATATTGAGGCTTAAATCTTTGTGATGTTGTCCAAGATGGTAGCAGGAAATGTGAAACATTTCCCAGAAGGCCACATTAGCTGCTTTTATTATAACACAAATAAGTAATTATGCATCCGTGCTTCCAGGTTGCATCAGAATTTACCGCAAAGAAGAGGGGAGATTAGAAGTAACATCAATATGAACACCCAATAGAATGGGCACAGCTAAGACGAAAATGAGCAATTACATCAGGTTAATTGATGTTAACCTGGACATTGTCAAAATAGCATGGGGACTAAAATGCTAGGATGTGAAGAGAAGAGACTGGAGGGAGAATGCCAAACTAGACCTGGGTATCAAGAAGAATCAGACGTTCAGCAGAAACCCTGGGCTCAATGCCAATTGTGCAATGTCTTGCGTTTGCTCTTGTTTCTTCTGACTGTATTGCAAAAGATGGCAACATTCCTGCAAGCCACCACAACATTTACTGTCACAAAAAAGGTTGGAAATTTGCGTATTAATCCAAATATTTTCTCCTGATTTTAGTCAATGAATTTAAACAAGTAAAACCATGGGAACTAAAATTTCACAGCCAGATATGAGAATATCATTCCAAATAGAGCTGAAGAGAAAACAATAATGCACAATACTTTCCCTTACAACCTGCTTTGTTTATGGGAACTTAAGAAAAATGGTTGAATGCAAGTTGTATAATTCACTAGTTAGTCAATGCTGTTTAGTATTTGCCACCATATTCATTCATATTTCTTCATTTTCATATCCAACCCCTCATCTCATATGAAAGAGATAATATAAGAGGTTTGATACTCTAAGTGTGGCTATGAAAATGTGCATGAGTTACCACTGGATTCCCATTCCTTGCGTCCTACACAAACAATGGCAATTAAAACAATAAAGCACAGTAGTTTTTGGAGCAAACCGACACTGGAGAAAAAAGATTTACATCAACCAGTTTAACGTATTAGTTGAATAAAAGAAAATCTACAACTTAGGTAAACATGCCGGCGGATCTTTACACCTAACAAAAGTTATACTCTTACGCAGTTGAATATAAACAGCAACCAAAACTTAGAGGTTGAGAACAGAATAAAAGACGTAGCAGGAATTGAAACTAAGAGGAAGAATTACCAGGAGATGTGGGATCAAAGCCATAAATCTCATTCATGATGGTAGACTTGCCAGCTCCTGGCGGTCCAATCACCCCAACAACAGTGAATTCAGTATTATCTGTCAGAAACTGCGAAAAAAACCAAAGTTTCACAGCAACTTTCCCTATCTGATTCTAGCTTAAAAACCGTCTGGGACAGATGAATTGAACAGGAAAAACAGGCCAAATTTATGGCAAACAATTGCTAGATCTTTGAACAAAAATTTAACTCTTTCGACTCCCCTCATTTAGTTGAATACAATTTATGCGCTTATAAAAATGGGAAAGAAGGTAGGCTTACAGGAAGAAAACGATCGATGTGGAACTCCCACGAGTCGGAGAGAAGATTGAGAGACCCAACAGGTGGAAGACGAGAGCGAACTGAGGCATTGTCATCTTCGCCGCCGCTGCCGCCACGAATAAATTTTCCGGTCGCGTGACCGCCCACGACGAATCCAGGCTTCGCTAGCAATATTTTTGGCGCAGGAGCTGGAGTAGAGGTCGATGATGAGGATGACGAACTGGTTCCGCCAAAAGCTGCCATTTTTGGGGTTTCCCAGCTACTACGTCCGTGTCCCCGCAGGGTAGGATTTGAAAAGAGGACTTCATCAATTCCTCTCTTCAGGGTTTTATATGTTTTTATATATTCCGAATGATTTTTCGTTAAAAAAATAAATATGGTGGATAGGCTCTCAAACCGACTGAACCGGACTTAAAACTAACTAGCTATGAGTCCACTGGAAATCCGAGTTAGCTGCTCTCTGCTTCGGGTGTTATCTTCACTCTCACCAATGGTTAAACCACTAAAACGCTTCTCTTCTTAAACCCCATTCCAAAATCCCAAATGGAAGCCGTCAAATCCTTATTTCTCTGTCCAAGCGCCCCTTCTTTCTCCCCTCCTCCACCTTCCCACATCCTCAAGCCACCCAATACATGTATCCTGTGTTCTATAACCCCAGATCCGTGGACTCTTAGTGACGGAAACGTGAACAAACCCAAACCCAAATCTAAAAACCCCAAAAACCCTCTATCCGATGACAACGCCCGTCGGATTATCAAATCTAAGGCTAAATATTTAAGCGCGTTGAGGAGGAACCAAGGCTCCCACGCACAAACCCCGAAATGGATACGCCGTTCGCCGGAGCAGATGGTGCGTTACCTGGAGGATGATCGGAATGGACATTTGTACGGGAGGCACGTGGTAGCGGCGATTCGGATAGTTCGGAGCCTGTCACAGAGAGCTGAGGGGAGTTATGATATGAGGGAGGTAATGGGGTCCTTTGTTACGAAGTTGAGCTTCAGAGAGATGTGTGTTGTGTTGAAAGAACAGAAGGGTTGGCGTCAGGTTAGGGATTTCTTTGCTTGGATGAAATTGCAGGTTGGTATGAGGTGATTTTTGTTTGGATTATGTAAATTCGAATATTTTGCGTCTCAACTGGTTGATATTGTTATTTGTGGAGTAAACTTATTCATTGATGCGAATTTATTGGGGTTTGATTAGTAAGTTTGCATAGAATCTGCCGTGAACTTGGAGCTTCCCCTCCCAGGTATATACCGCCTTATCTTTTTTACTGCTAATGAATGAAGTTAACTTCTTGAGTTCTTCCAAATTAAGTTAGCCTTTTTGGTTTAGAAAAATGTAATTTGACTCCACTATCCGAACTTTGGAGCACTTGTTTTTTTTTCTTTTTTTTTTTTTCTCTTCTTTCTCTCGCTTTTTTTTTTTTTTTTTTTTTTTTTTGGAAACGTGCTTTCAGGGATGCAGGACTGTGTACCAAAAGATAATTTCCTTTCCCGGAATAGGGTTTATGAATTAGATCACACGTACACAAATATAACTACCTTGGAAATACTTCCCAGGTAATAGGATCTCAGGAAGTGTGTAAAATTGACCCAGTTGAAGGAGAAGATACTGATAAAGAGATTTAGGGGATGGGAAAAAAACTTCAAAAGAGCATAAAACAATTAAGATGACAATAGGTTGTAAAGATTGGTGAAATTTATTAGGCTTACAGGTTGTTACTGTATGAGGGTCATAGAGGAGGGCTAAGAGACACATTGCAATCTCTCAGCCATGCAAATACCCTTTACAATGATTAATAGATAGATTTTTTTTTTCTCTAATACCATTTTTCTCAAGTTTAAGTTTTTGCCCTTTTTTAAGTTAAAAGTGGAGTTTTTTTAGTAAAACCAAACAAGCAAATAACTCAACAGTGAAACTTTAAGGTATTTTGAACTGATTGCCTGTTATAAAAAAGTATATTTAATATGCTTGAGAGTTCACAGATATACACAACATTGCCATAAATCAAATTCATGCTGGATGTGTAATCTTTGATCCTCATTCCTTTTGCACTTTGTAATCGGTATCTGGGAGGTAAGCATCAAGTCATACATGCTCAAAACAATTAATTGAATGCTGTTACTGGGTTCTCTGAAAAGCTCTAACAGACTACTAAGATTGATCTTACATTTGGAACAGTTAAGCTATCATCCCAGTGTCATTGTCTATACAATCGTGTTGCGCACATATGGACAAGTGGGAAAGATCAAGTTGGCAGAACAGACATTCCTAGAGATGCTTGATGCAGGTTGTGAACCAGATGAAATTGCTTGTGGTACAATGCTATGTGCATATGCTAGATGGGGACACCATAGGGCTATGCTGTCATTTTACTCGGCCATGCAAGAGAGGGGAGTAATATTGTCTGTTGTGGTTTACAATTTTATGCTGTCATCTTTGCAGAAGAAATCACTCCATGGAAGTGTGATACAGATATGGCGAGATATGTCTAATAAAGCGGTGGCACCTAACCATTTTACATTCACTGTTGTCATCTGCTCACAAGTGAAAGAAGGGCTTCTAGAAGAGGCCTTTAAGACATTCAATCAGATGAAGAGCCTTAATTTTGTACCTGAAGAGGTCACTTACAGTCTTCTTATTAGTTCAAGTTTGAAGGCTGGTAAGCAGGATGAGGCATTGAGACTTTATGAAGGCATGCGATCCCAGGGTATTGTTCCTAGTAATTTCACCTGTGCTTCACTTTTAACAATCTACTACAAAAATGGATATTACTCAGACGCCCTTTCTCTATTTTCTGAGATGGAAAAGAACAAAATTCCAGCTGATGAAGTCATTTATGGTTTACTCATAAGGATATATGGCAAGCTTGGTCTCTCTGAGGATGCACAAAGGACCTTTGAAGAGATTGAGCAATTGCATCTTCTTAGTGATGAAAAGACATATCTAGCAATGGCACAAGTTCATCTAAGCTCAGGGGATTATGCAAAAGCTTTAAATTTGATGGAGCTGATGAGGTCTCGGAACATATTGTTCTCAAGATTTGCATATATTATCTTCTTGAAGTGTTATGTAATGATTGGAGATTTGGGATCAGCTGAAGCCACATATCAATCTCTATCCAAAATTGCACATCCTGATGCTGGTGTTTGTAGTGACATGCTCAACATGTACCTAAGACTTGGGCTCCTTGAAAAGGCCAAGGATTTCATTGTTCAGATAAGAAAAGATAATATTCAATACAACGAGGAGCTTTGCAGGTTATTTATGAAGGTCTACTCAAAGGAAGGAATGCTAAGAGAAGCAGAACAGTTGATAGAAGAGATGAATAAAAGTCAATCTTTTCAGAACAGTAGTTTTATACAAACAATTTCAATGGGCATGCGTGCAAAAGGCCGAAGAATTGAGAAAGAAGAAGGCAATGTGGTAGCCTTGGAACTCCCAGATACAAATGCTCTTGAGTGCTTACTTAGTTTGTATTTGGCTAGTGACAATAAAATCAAGATAGAAGAGACTCTCACTTGGTTGCTTGAGACTGCTGGTGGCTTGTCTCTTATGAATCAACTCATTAGAAAGTTTATTCAGGATGGTAATATTATTATTATTATTTTATTTTCAGGATGCAAGTTAGTCTGAATATTCAACTGCCAATAAACTGTCATCTATCTTCTTCACTAATCTACCATCTGAATATTAATAATGTAGGCGATATATCAAAAGCAGAAATTCTCTATGATCAGTTGATCAAGCTAGATTCTAGACCCACAGATGCAATTTGTGCATCTATGATTACTATGTATGGGAACCAACAGAAACTGGATAGAGCGAAAGAAATATTTGCTAATTTTTCTCATTCTTCTTCAGCTGGCACACAAATGTATAAATCAATGATTGTTACATGTGCTAAATGTGGGGAAACAGTGGAGGCTTATCGGCTTTACAAAGAGGCAACAAGCAAAAAGGTTTATCTCAGTGCTGTTGCCATCAGCATTCTTGTGAATACTTTCATCCAGTATGGTATGGTCCTTGGTTTGCTTCCTTGAGGGGCTCGCACTATTTAATATAGCATTACTATCGTGCTTGTGATGTTAGGAGTTCCATAGGTAATTAGTTTGGTAAGTTCCATTTTTTTAAGTCATTGGAGCGGGAGCTCGCTTTTTCAGAATTGTGACCTGGCTTCTGGTTCTGCACATCTACCACTATGGTTGTTAATTCCTAGCTGTTGTGCAGCTACTCAAGAACAACAATGACAATAAAACTTCAAGTCCTAAAACATGACAGACTAGGGGACTAGGATTGAGTAAACCTTGAGTATCATTATGTCTGTTCAATCATCTTGATTATTTACATGTTCTACTTATCTGTAAGATGTATTATATCATTCATAGGGAAATATCAAGAGGCGGAGAATGTTATACATCATAGTTTTGGTGACAACTCAGAGCTCGACACTGTTGCATATAATACCTTCATCAAGGCAATGTTGGATGCAGGTCGCCGGGTTTTTTTTTTTTTTTGACCTTGTATCTTGTTAGTCTATAGGAGTAGAGAAGTTGAAAGAATAAAGCTAATATATTCATGAAATTTTACTGTCACAGGCAAGTTGCATTTTGCAGCCAACATATATGATCGCATGCTTTTTGCTGGCATTCCTCCATCAATTCAGACATATAGCACCATGATCAGGTCAAAAGTTTTTTTCATCATCCAAAGATATGCATAGTAAAGATCCAGAAAAGGAAAGCAGCATTCATTTCCAATTTAATGCTGGTGCAGTCTGTACGGAAGACAGAGAAATATTGACAAGGCTGTGGAGATGTTCAACATGGCCTGCAAAATGGGTGTGGCCTTGGATGAAATAGTATATGCCAATCTGATAAGCATATATGGAAAGGCTGGTAATGTTATGCTGTTACTCATATCAACTATAAATAATGAATGATTAGGAATTCACTCTGGCAATCTTATAAAATCTACCAATTGTAATTCTTGGGATCAAAGTACTACTTCTGGAGGCAGTGATGCCCTTCAACATAGAATGGTCTACTTCTTTGGCTATTAATCTTTTGGTTTGCTAATTGAAAGCACGGGAAGGGAGGAAGGAATTTTTTGCATGGCACCTATATTTCATCAGATTCTGTTAGTCCAAACTATTTGATTATCGGCTTTAGAAGATATAGTGATTTTTTCTAAAGATTGAAGTCTTGGGAGAGAATTTATTCGGCCAAGCCAACCTGGACTTCAGCACTCAACCTCCTACCCATAAGGGGGAGTTCAGCTCATTGGCTTTTGGCTAGAAGATTTAGAAATTAAATTATTTCAAATAAAATCTCATTAATTTATGTCAACGTCTTTGCAGGGAAGAATCACGAGGCATCTCAACTATTTGAGAAAATGCAGGAGGAGGGAATTAAACCTGGCAAGGTGGACACTTAAACATGTGGCTAACTTGAGACAATTTACGCTTGTGCTGCATATGGAAGTGTTTCTTTTTCACTTATCACAATGTGATGCATTACTATTTTGCCATGTCCTTTATGGTTTGAACTGTCTAAGTCACATTTTGAACTCATTTGGGTCATAAACCATGAAAAGTAGCATACCATTCCCCTACCTTGTGAAACTTGTGGAACATTGCTAATGTATATGGCTGATCATTTTAGTTCTTGGATTGCAGGTGAGCTACAATGTCATGATCAATGTATATGCTGCTGCTGGCCTTTGTCTTAAAGCCGAACAACTTTTCCAGGCCATGCAGAAAGATGGTTTCCCCCCTGACTCTATGACCTACCTGGCCCTTGTTCGAGCTTATACAGAGAGTTTGAAATTCAAAGAAGCTGAAGAAACCATTATTTCTATGCAAAAAGATGGTATATTGCCTTCTTGTTCTCACTTTAACCAATTGATGTGGGCTTTTTCGAGAGCTGGATTGATTGGGGAAGCTGAAAGGGTTTTCAGTAAGATGCTTGCAGCTGGTTTGAGCGCTGATCTGGCATGTTATAGGACCATGCTAAGAGGTTACATGGACTACAAACGGGTGGGAGAAGGCATCACTTTCTTTGAAAGGATTAATGAAACCGTAGAACCAGACAGTTTTATTATGAGCGCTGCTGTGCACCTTTATAAGTCTGAAGGTAAGGATCTCGAAGCAGATGGTGTCTTAAATTCCATGAACAACCAGGGAATCCCTTTCTTGAGTAATCTTGAAATTGGAGCAAAGAGGCCTGTTATGTAGAGGTTCAAGTATATATATATATATATATATATACATATATGGGATCTGAAGGAAATGCAAGCGAGGAAGCTGTTTTTGGTGACTTATGGGACTTAAAGATAAATGCATATCTGCAACATTTATGCTGTGGGCGATGGAAAACGGGTTCAGTTGATCATGTTGATTGTGCTTTAGTTTACTTCTTAAAGCTGCTGGATGATGAATGAAGCCTATTGTGTTTGATGTGGCTGATAGATGCACACTTTCAAATATGCTTGGTGCTCTGTCACCTAATGCCCATCCTATGGGTCCATCTTGGAGGTAAAGTCACCCTTTTTACTTGTGCTTATCTCCTCCTTTCTTATCTGAAACTTCACAAGTCACAACATTTTACGATGTGTTGGGAGTTGAAGAGGCCTTTAGGCATTTTTCCTGAAAAAATGCCGGTCTTGCAGGACGTGTTTACTTGCACAATAAAAGTGGTTTACAGGGTCCTCCAAGTGATTGAGCCCCTAACCCACCCCCGAAAATATAGCTAGAGAAAAGGGAAGGGGTTAAGGATAAAAATGATTGGTTATGATTATCACTATTGATGGTGATGGTGGGCATGGCCATCCATTATCTCTTCTTCTTGTGTTGCAGGCGGTTAAATCTGGTGAATACACAAGTTGCTTGATATCGTACAGTCTAATAAGAAGATGCATATTGTTTAAGGCAAAGACTTCTCAAACAGCCATCCAATCCAACCTTTTTTGTAGGAGATGTTCGCCATGATGCTGTACTAAATGCACAGGAAAACAATGGATTGTAAAGCTACCTGGATTAGCCATGTATTCTTGGTGGATTGCTGTGCTGTGACCACTTGTACATAACAGTTGGGCTGTAATTAGTTGGCTACTAAAAAACTGTGTTAGTACATAGGAATGCGGCATATTTTTGTCAGGTCTTATTCTTATGGGTTGGTAGCAAAACACAATTTGCTACCACCATCTCTCGCTTTTGCCCCTGCTGTAGATTTATCTTTGTTCAGCGGTTTCTATGTATCGTAATACTTGCAGCTGGTTAATCGAATAGGTCTGTTTATCTCTGTAGCCTCTCCATTTTATCACTGCACTGTTGACATGTGCATCCTTTTTATCCATTGTTTACGGCGTTGTTATGTTCAATGTTGTATTTTTGGTTAATAGGATATTAAAAAATAATATTTATGTATAATGCTTTTGTGTGATTGATAAATAAAGGACTAGCATCTTACTCATCTGAGCTTTTATGTTCATGCATATTTAGTTGCATAGCAAATGGAATAAAAAAGTGCAGGTGAAGGTAGCAGTGAATTGTTCTGAACCACTAACAACACTAAATTTCACATATCTGTACAATTTATAAGAATTAGGGTGCTGCCTTTGGATTTCAATAGGACTGTTTTATTGTAAAGTAAAAGGCATTATTTTGAACTAGGAAAATGACTTCTCTGCAATGTTGAATGACCTTACGTTAAATAAGACACTCCCTGACCTTGTCTCTTTCTGACAACTTATTGAAACTGCTGATGCACTACGAACCCTGATGCATCTTTGACAAAATTCTACAACACATGTAACACTCCGGGTGTTGGTTGCTGGTTTTCTATCGCCTGTTCCTCTTCTAGGGCAATTGAATGGTATGGACAGAGCTCATTTCAGAAAGCTTCTGATGCATTGTCCTGGCGAGGAGAATGAAAGCTAGCGGAGACAGAAGTGAATTTTAGGAGGAGATGGGAGTGGCTGCTGCCAGCTTTGCTCTGAGCTCTTTCCTCAAAATCTTGCCGGAAGGAGACTTGGGTATGGCATGAACAAAGTACACCTTGTAAAGTTTCTTGTAGAACACAACCTGCAGTTTTGGAAATATTATGAGATGAATAAACCACCTTCACCGCTAATTATCATAATGGGACTTGAACTCGAGACTTTCAAATTAAATCTCTCCAGTCAAACACATGACTATCATCTTGGATTAGTCTTTTGTATGGAATTAAACGTGTTAATATGGAATCTTCTCAAATTGGAATGTGGGTTTAGGGTGGGCGAAAGCAGTTTCCAACACCCCTTTTCATTCAATCTCTAAAAGCTATTATGTGGGAAGTTTCAAATTACTGTTAGTTTCGGGTAGAAATATAAGGGTTCATAATTCAGAGTAGAAGATGAAGATCAGTGACGTTTACCGTGAAGAAATCAATAGGCCTGAAAGTTGAATGTTTCACGGGAAAGTTCAAGAGTGATATCATGTATTAACGTGTCCTCCTCACGTGAATGTATTTTGGGCTTTGCTTTAATGTGAATTAAGCACGCGTTCACTCTATGCTTTGGGGTAAGAAATAATTACTCAAAAAATATAGGTTTTAAGAATTAAACTCATAATTAATTGATTAATAAAGTTTTGATACCATATCAAGAAATAAATATCCCAAAAGGCTTAAGATGTTATGTTAATTTCAACAATGAATTGATGCACTAACTCTTTTTTTTAATAAAATTGTTAGATTTTGGATTACTTTCTTTAAAAACTTACTCCTAATAAGCAAGCTATTTAAAGTTTTGCAAGATTTTAGTGTAAAAATTTGCAAGAGAGAAGCATTGAAGTAGCACGGGAGATCGGTGCCACAAGAGGCACATGTATATAGATAGAAATAGCGTGCACGCTTGATAGAGCGCTCATATGTTAGTAGTATAAGTATGCACATGTAAATTTTTTTTATGACATTTGAGTGTAAAAATTGGCATTTGAGCTGGTGTTTTAATTAGTTTTCAAACACCAGGTAGGGGTTTAAATTCTTGGAGCAATTTTTTAGGTTAGAATTGAGAGCATTCAACATAATGAGTGCAATATAAATAGAAAGAACGGTGAAAAGATAGAAGTAAAAGATTTTTGATATTAAGTTGATATCTAATTTAAACTTCATCATTTGAGAAGCTTAGGTAAATTATTCTAGCATTGGTTATAGAATATACTATTGATTGATTACCCGTTTTATTGTTTTCTCATTATATTTTTTTGTGGTTACCAAATATATTAAAAATTATATTTTAGCCGATTATTCATACAAATTGTTATAAGTNCATGTCAAATATTATTGTATATTTAATTGTGTATTATTATTTTTATATTCACAAGTGAAGCCGGTGGTTGATAATTGACCAGAGATTTGGGATTTATTTCCATTATGCTATGGGACGTGTTTCAAACCCCAATAGGAGTTAGCCTTCCTCTTTGGTTTCTTATGTTCACAAGTAGTAAAAGAAGGTGAAAAAAAAAAAAAATCTCTGTTCTTATTTACCTGCTTGGCTATAAATTCCTTAACAGCCTCTTCTGTGAGCTCAAATCCACTCGATCGAACGACAAAAGCAACGGGAACTTCTCCTGCAACTTCATCTTTCTGCCTGCAAAAATTGCTCCCCGATTATCCACATTTTCGAAAAACTATGGTTAGTAAATGTATTACTACTGCTGATACTAGCATTCATGAGACACATAGTTTAGCTTACGGCACAACGGCTGCATCTGCAATTGATGGGTGACTGACTAGAAGAGCTTCCAGCTCTGCCGGCGGCACCTGAACACGTCGAACAGATAGAGAGTTAGTTCGACAATATCTCACGCATGGCTGTCGACTACCTAATTAACTCTTGACAAATGTGGTTTCACTGGCATGAAGGTTGGGTTCTCCTACGTAAAAGCTGATTGGCTTTGAAAATTGAGGCCAAGAGCACTCGCCTGGAAGCCTTTGAATTTGATGATCTCCTTGAGCCGATCAACTATGAACACTTCATCGTCGTCATCAACATAGCCAATGTCACCAGTGTGGAGCCAACCATCCGCGTCAATTGTGGCTGCTGTGGCCTCATCGTCATTTAGGTATCCTGTCGAGCAAGTTCGTTCCCAGACTCCCAAAGTTAAAAGCTTTCATATGTTTAGCCGAAGGAAGATCCAACAGATCCAACACAACTAGAGTTAAAAATGCGGTCACTAAAGTCGTCTAACACTATACATATGATTTGGTGCACAAAAATAGAGTCACCTTTCATGATCTGATCTCCTCGAATGCAAATTTCACCAGATTTTTGGTAACCGAGAGAGTGACCGGTTTTGGGGTCGACCACCTTCATCTGGGCATTCCTGACCACCGTGCCACATGAGCCTGGCTTCGTTGGGAAAGGCTCCTTTGCAAATCCCGGGCACATTGCCAGCACCGGCCCTGCCTCCGTCATTCCGTAACCCTGCACTCAGCCTGCCACACTTCAATTTTGATCCCTAACTAACGGAGATGCATGCGCCTTCTACCCTTCTCCCTGCCGTTGAATTTTAAATCTATCGTGGATATTTTAAAATATAAAATATTTAAAATTAGT
>JAODPA010159452.1:0-14316 GCA_025585075.1 Nepenthes mirabilis
GGTTTAATTCCTTTAATTCCTAAAACCAAATAGAAATGGGTCTTCCCTTAAAACAAGCTATTTGGATCCACAGAGAATGACATCTACCCATCACCGTTAACACTAGAACCGAATCTTAAATCGATTTGAGGGAAAAGCCGAGACAAATTAATCGACATTTAAAAAAATATATCTATGTTAAAGCATATTGTTTTCTATGTATCGATGCTTGAATTTCTTCTAGGGTTTTGCCCTTTGTTTCGGGTACTATCTTCGCCACAAACAAAACTGTGAAGGCACAAAATCCACCAAATATATAAAAGGTACCTGAAAAAAAAAATAAAAAAAGAGGATATAATTGTCAGTCTCATTGATATTGTACAGTAATTCCTTATGCTTAATATTTAGATTTTGTATAAAAATGACCTCTTTAAAGTATACGCTAAAAAAAATAAANGCATATTTTGTGGCGTTTTGGCTAAGTGTTGGTATCCAACATGCGTCCAGAAGAAGCATCAATGCTTCTGAGAACATAAATATAAGACTGCATATTTAACCATTCTCATAACCTATAACATGGGATCCTCATATATCGGCCTGCCCATAAGGTTTTAGGGTCTCACCTGCCATACTCCAATTCATAAGGAAGTTGAAGGTGAAAGACACAAGCCAAGCTCCGGACCAGTTCACAAGCACTACCAAGCTCCCAGCAGCACCCTTCACATTAATTGGGAAAATCTGGTAGGAAGGAAATATATAAATGAAGATGAAAGTGAAATCATGGGACTGATAAATTACTTCTCTTAAGCTTGAATATGAGAATTATTGATTCTAAGTGTTACCTCAGACATTATGACCCAAGGAACTGCTCCCATTCCTATCGAGAAAGCCGATATGTAGATCTGATATTGAAGCCAAAGTCAGAATATTAGACTAGTAATGACACTCACGGGCTTCTTTGTTTGGATGATTTAATGTTTGTAAGGGTATTCACTGTTCGAGACACGATCAAACAATAGGAAACTTTCTTAACATGAACTACTTTAACCGGTGAAATTGGTTCAGTTCAGTTTCGATCAACCTTGTCTTTTTTAAAATTTATAAGAAGTTTTACTTCGTTTAGAATATATGTTCATTTATTTGAATTGGTTTGGTTCGAGTTAGCTGGTTATCGGGATCTTATGAAAACAACTATTAACAAAGTATATTTTTAATAATATATAGTTTTGTGTTTAAAAAAATTAAACGAGTTACATATATCAATTTGGTTGGGTAACTATAAAATTAAAAACCGACAAACCAAAATAGATTGCAATATTCTGAACTGAAACCAAACTATTAGGTTCAGCTACTCTATTTTTGGGTTCGGGATTTTGGTTTTCGAGTGTTTTTGGACACCCCGAGCAGATAGCATACCAGTACTCCGGAAACGCCCAAAATGGGTACCCATCTGAGCAACACATCATGGCTCTAAATATCAAAGCATCCATGCAAAAAATTAAAAATAAAAATCAGAATGAATGAAAAGAAGGAACAAATTTGAATCGAATTAATAATCAAATTAAAAGGAAAAAAAAAATCGAATTGAAAAGCAATTACCTTGAGTAAAAATCCAGTTGCCGTTAGAAAGCAGCCTAGAAAAGTTCCTGTTGCTGAGACCTTTGAATACAAAACCAGTCATGTAGTTTTTCAGAAGGCAACAATTTAGTAAATTATTTGCAATATTAGTGAAAATGCAGAGGAAGTTTACCATAACAAGCGGCCTTCTTCCAGATTTATCCATTAGAAGTGCACCAACTAGTGTTATTGGCACCTGTATAAACATTTTCTCCTTTGTGAGGGATGGATGGATGAAAATATCATCATTTGCTTTATTACTATCAAACATATTGAATAATACATATAATGAATTTTGGATTACCCCCTTATAAGGCCCATATCCATTGGATGCGTTCTTTTTCACTTTCGAAGCTATCTTGTGCAAGGTTAGCTCGAATGATATTGTTTACTAGAGATTCACATAATGTTCACATCAGATTTGTTCAAAAGAATGTTGTTTCCAGAACTGAGATAGAAGGGCACCAAATGTGTGCACGAAGAGCGCTATTCGCGCATGAAGAACGTTCATGCACTATATACACTGCTTTTCCGGTACGAAGCATGTTCAAAGGGCGCACATATACTGACACTATTATAAAAGACCATGCATAATTTTTAGGGTAAGATCTGAGATTATTTTTAGTATAAGGGTGCCTCACAAAGAAAGAGAAGAGAGAAAAGAAAAGAGGAAGAGTTCAATATTTGGTTGAAATCTGACTCGAATTTCATCATTTGCCAAATTCGGGTACGTTACTCTAATTTTATCTTCTAGGATGTACTACTATTTGGTTGCTTATTTTTTTAGTACGTTCTTCTCTAATAAGTTGCTAAAAGTGTTGAGTTATATTTAAATAGTCATTTATATAAGCTGTTTGAAGGAATCTTGAAGGGAGATATATTTATAACACAGCACTTTTATAATAAATTTTTTCAATATTTATCCCGTGATTTTTCCTTAGTTGAAGAAGATTTTTCACATTAAATATTGTTATACAATTTTGTATATTTGGTTGTATAATTTTGTTCCTTACATTCTTATGGTATTTGATAACTAACAATTGACAAGAAATTCGAAGTTTATTTTCGCTATTCCAATTGAGTGCGTATCCCTAGATATCCCAATAATATATAGGTACTAAAAGAATTTTTTTTTTTTTATGAAAATAACAAGCTGTCGACGCTGTATCAGCTAATATATAGGTTATATCAATCAATACATTGTGAAATATTTATAGTAAAGCTTTGCTCATATGCAATAATCTAGTAGTTTTTTTCCTAGTTGAGACGGATTCTCGGTGTAAAAAGTTCAGTAACCCTTGCATATGGTTGAGTTTGTATTTACTGCATGTTGTGATTGTATTGCTTTGCTATTATTTATCTTTTCACAGACTCAAGCAAATAGGAAACAGCATTTTTCCTCCCCAAACGCATGCAATGCCCTCTTAGACTTGAAGCATTGATTTAACATTGACTACTCCATAATTTGTATCAAAACTTATTTCCAGACACAGGGTTCAAAGAATCGAACTTTTACATCATGTCAAAGAACTGAATACCCTAGCCATAGAAGTTTAATCCATCGGGTAAATATCCAAAAATAATTTCATACTCGACACAGGTATAAATATTGCCTCACCTGAAGAATAGCGTAAGCAATCGTTCCGATTTTGCCTGAAGAAAGTCCTGCAATTCCCATGTTCAAGTGTCCATTTCAACACACCCAAGCCATAGAAATAGATTTCCATAAAAAAAAAACATGATTGTACCTGCTTCTTGGAAGGTTTCATTTAAGTAGAAACCAATCCCATTTATTCCTCCAAATTGTTGAAGCATCATCAATCCAACTCCAATCTACACATGGTTCCCAAATTGAAAGGGCTTAACATAATGGATGAAAATATCAACATTAGTCATGACCATATTTGTATTGAATATATTGGATGATATGTATCAGTATCAAATATATCAAAAGAAAAAAATTTTAAAAATCGTAAGCCAATATGGTCGTATAAACTGATATATTGACCAAATGTTGGGTTTATCAACTAATATTATGAATATCGGTCAATATATCGTGTTATACTGCTAATACGGTAACATATCGCAATATTTTTGTATTATTAGGAAATATTAGTATTGAGGACCCGATACCAATATATATTGGTTGACATTTATACCAATTACTAACTATGAAAATTGAAATTTTCAATGGGAAAGAAAGTCTCTCACAATTACGGAACGAATATATCTTCCTTGAAATAAGTCAAACAATTTGGCTTTTGGTAGACTTCGAATGGTGACTATGTATTCCTGTCAAAGAAAGCCATTCCATCATGAATATATTGATATTGGTAAAGGTATTGGTAGCATATCATTTAAATAATTAAATCCTAAAATTTAACCATATTTAATCATTTAGTTATCTATTTGAAGAATTTAATCAAGTTTATAAAAATAAATTTTGATATTTTTCTAGGTCATTGAAAATTATATAAAAATCCAGTTGCCGTTAGAAAGCAGCCTAGAAAAGTTCCTGTTGCTGAGACCTTTGAATACAAAACCATTCATGTAGTTTTTCAGAAAGCAACAATTTAGTAAATTATTTGCAATATTAGAGAAAATGCAGAGGAAGTTTACCATAACAAGCGGTCTTCTTCCAGATTTATCCATTAGAAGCGCACCAACTAGTGTTATTGGCACCTGCATAAACATTTTCTCCTTTGTGAGGGATGGATGGATGAAATTATCATCATCTGCTGTATTAGTATTTAGCATATTGAATAATACATGTAATGAATTTTGGATTACCCCCTTATAAGGTCCATATCCATTGGGAGCGTTGTTTTTCACTTTCGAAGCTATCTTTTGCAAGGTTAGCTCATATTGTTTACTAGAGATTCAAGTAATGTTCACATAAGGTTTGTTCAAAAGAATGTCGTTTCTAGAAACGAGACAGAAGGGTACCAGATGTTTGCACGAAGAGCACTATTTGCGCATGAAGGACGTTCATGCACTATATACACTGCTTTTCCTGTATGATACATGCTTAAGGGGCGTACATATACTGACACTATTATAAAAGACCCAGTATAATTGTTAGGGTAAGATTCGAGATTATTTTTAGCATAAGGGTGCTGCACAAAGAAAGTGAAGACAGAAAAGAGAAGAAGAAGAATTCGGTATTCAGTTGAAATTCGACTCGAGTTTCATCATTTGCCAAATTCAAGCACATTATTCTAATCCTATTTCATATGACATATTACTATTTGGTTACTTATTTTCTTAATACATTCTTCTCTAATGAGTTGCTAAATGTATTGAGTTATATTTAAATTGTCATTTATAATGGTTGTTTGAAGGAATCTTAGAGGGAGTTATGTTTATAACATAGCATTTTTATAGTAAATTTTTTCGATGTTTACCCCGTGATTTTTCCTTAGTTGATAAAGGTTTTATTATACAATTTTGTGTATTTAGTTGTGTAATTTTGTTCCTTACATTTTATGATATTTGATCGCTAACTATTGATGGGGAATTCGGAGTTTGTTTTCACTATGCCAATTGAGTGCGTATCCCTAGTTATCCCAACAATATATAGGTACTAACAGAAATTGTTTTTTGAAAATAACAAGCTGTCGATGCTTTGTCGGCCAATATATAGGTTATATCAGTCGATATATCATGATATATTTTTTTATAAGGCAACAAGTTGAATATTGTTAGGGTATCACAAAATCTCAGTTTAGGGGCTCAATACCAATATATATTGATCGATATTTACATCAGCATATAGACGAGTTAAAAATCTCTTCTTTTTTTTTTGGGGGGGGGGGGAGGTTTGAGGGTAGTTGTTTTCAAGGAACCAAACACCCAAAGCTTGTAATAATGGAAACATTCCTATTCATGTTGTTGGGACGGATTATTTCCATGTGAGCCATATAACCCATTGCATGCTGTTTGCTTAATAAATTGCTCAGATGAAAAGGGGATGGAAAGATATGCATGTTGTTTGCAAGTATTGCTTGATTGAAAACTGCAGAAAGTTTCGTGCAACGTTCAATTAAGGATTGCCCTTGTGAAAATCTGCTAGAATAACTATTGTTGCTCGAACAACAAATAGATTTTTTGTATAAACTGAGTAAAGTTTAGGAGTTTTGCACAAAGTTTCTCATCAGCATCTTTTCAGAGTTGAGAGAAAAGAGAAAAAGTGAGAAGGAGAGAGGAGAAAGGTATAAGAAAAGGGGGATGAGTTATTCTCATATCCAGATAACTGTCTTTGCTCAAATTTCTTGCATTTTATAGTATGTTGTACTAATCATGTGTAAGATGTTTCTGCTGATGTAGATTTCTCATTTTCACTCCCATTAGGTTTAGATTTCCAGTTTTGGCTTGTGTAAAATTGTATTGAGAAGAGTTTTATGTTCTTATGTTGAGAGCTTGAGTGCATTTGTGCAACAACCTACGATTTATAGTGGAGCTTTGCTCATATGCAATAATCTAGTAGTTTTTTTCCTAGTTGAGAGGGATTCTCCACGTAAAAAGTTCAGTAACCCTTGCATATGGTTGAGTTTGTATTTACTGCAAGTTGTGATTGTTATGCCTCGCTATTATTTATCTCTTCACGGATTCAAGCAAATAGGAAACAGCATTTTTCCTCCCCAAACGCATGCAATGCCCTTTTAGACTTGAAGCATTGATTTAACATTGACTACTCCATAATTTGTATCAAAACTTATTTCCAGACACAGGGTTCAAAGAATCGAACTTTAACATCATGTCAAAGAACTGAATTCCCTAGCCATAGAAGTTTAAACCATTGGGTAAATATCCAAAATAATTTCATACTCTACACAGGTATAAATATTGCCTCACCTGAAGAATAGCGTAAGCAATCGTTCCGATTTTGCCTGAAGAAAGTCCTGCAATTTCTATATTCAAGTGTCCATTTCAAGACACCCAAGCCATAGAAATAGATTTCCATTAAAAAAAAAAAACAAAACATGACTGTACCTGCTTCTTGGAAGGTTTCATTTAAGTAGAAACCAATCCCATTTATTCCTCCAAATTGTTGAAGCACCATCAATCCAACTCCAATCTACACATAGTTCCCAAATTAAAAGGGCTTAACACAATAGATAAAAATATTAGTATCAGTCATAACCATATAATATTGAAAATATTGGACGATATATATCAGTATATCGAAAGAAAAAAATTCTAAAAATCATAAACCGATATGGTTGTATCAACCGATATATTGACTAAACGTCGGGTCTATCAGCCGATATTTTAAATATTAGTCGATGTATCGCGTTATATTACTAATACAGCAATATATCGCAATATTTTCGCATTATTAGGAAATATCAGTATTGAGGACCCGATACCAATATATATTATTTACATCAATTAATAACTATGAAAATTGAAAATTTCAAAGGGAAAGAAAGTCTCTCACAATTACGGAATGACTATATCTTCCTTGAAATAAATCGAATAGTTTGGCTTTTGGCAGACTTCGAATAGTGACTATGTATTCCTGTCAAAGAAAGCCATTCCATCATGAATATATCGACATCGGTAAAGGTATTGGTAGCATATCATTTAAAGAATTAAATCCTAAAATTTAACCATATTTAATCATTTAGTTAACTATTTGAGGAATTTAATCAAGTTTGTAAAAATAAACTTTGATATTCTTCTACGTCATTGAAAATTATATAAAACTTTAGATCTATACTTGTTTTATACTTGTAAAAAAACATGTGGATTTAAATGTTTTAGAAAATTTATATATATTTAAATCAGGTAGATTTAAACTTCCAAGAACAAAATAAAACAACAAAAAAACTACTGATATTTCAATGACATATCAAGATTTTTTCAGTTATTGAAAAATATTAGTATCAGGGTTTCTCGATATCGATATATATTAGACAAAATATACCAAGATCAAGTGCATTACTTCAATTTCAGCTACTTCATGAGAAATAGCTGCATCTTTGCCATGAAGTTGTCTTAATGCTGTTTTGAACTCTTTCTGGAGTCCCACTTTTGCCTGGAACAAACAGAAGTAATCTCAATTTCTGCAAATAAAACAGGAAGTTTTCTTCATGAGAATTTATTAACTTGAACTAATAAAAATATCAGCCGATATTATAAATATTAGTCAATCTGTATCAATATTAAATCCTCCAGTTACTGCAAAAATATCGCAATATGTTGTCGTATCATGATATATCAACCAAAAATATTGGCTAAATATTAAATGTATTGGTCGATATATAAGCATATAAAGCACTTTCAGCTTATAATTATTGAAATTTTTTTCCTATATATCTAATATCGATATATATTACACAATATCGATATGATCGTGATCAATATTAATAGATACGTATTGTCTTGAGAGGCTCACCAGCCATCTGGGGGACTCTGGAACAAGGAACAAACCCAGCAGCAGGGCTACGCATGGTAGTAGTCCTTTAAGTTGAACAGTAAGAAAAAGTCATTTAAAAGTTGAATTTTCAATCAGAATGAACACAAAATATCAACCAATAAACGGGCACCAGATGACGAGAATCAAGTTTACCAATCAATGCTAGTATCTGCCATGATACTATCGATCCGATCAAGAAAGAAAAGGATGATCCAACGACAATCATAAGCTGCAGAGCAATTCACAACAAGCTTGCTAAGCACTTGATAGGATATATAATGTCATTTCTATAACAAACAACTTTCAGTAACTCAACAAGCTGAAATGAAATTTCACATTAGTTATATTATCATAATAGTGATATATGGCCAATATTTGTTTGCCAGTTTACGATTCTTAGAAATATTTTTTTATTCAGATATAGAATACACATGTATATTGTTCAATATATCCGATATCAATATGGATATAATCGATATCAGTACAAATATTTCATTAGTGCTTGGAACTCAATTGGGATATTCTCTAAATAGTTAATTTAACAAGTTGAAACTTAATTGAAAATTCTGTACGGAAAAATTGTTTGAAATATGTGAGTTTTGTCAACTGTTCCATGTTTAAGTATTAGAAGAAGTTGTAGTAGTTTATAATGTGTGTTGGCCCATGACCCATCAGCTTAGCCCTTTTGGATCTAGATGTTGTCCAAGATATATGAGTAAACCCTACAAGTGTTCCTACCTACACATGCTCATAAAGCTTGAAAAGTCTAGAAGTTCAACGCAACCAAGGTACTGCATTGATTCTCTGCTTCTCCTAAGTATCGAACCCTGGCTTTTTTACTCGGAGGATGAAATATCCATTGATATACAGAATATGTTATTGGGTCTTCAGTACCAATATTTGTTGATACTTTAACAAAACTGTGATATACTATTGTATCGAAAATATATTAGATAATACTCTATATATTTGTCAATATTTTTCAATATATAGGTTGATATTTTTTTTTTGGGATTTAGAATCGCAAATAAAATTGTATCTGATATGTTCAATATCGATATATTTCATTCGATATGGTCGATATAGATACAACTGTGACCGATACCGATATAATATTTTCATCCATTCTTGGGAGCCCCACACCTGCACGTGATTTAACAAGTAATGCATTGTCGATTCCCTTCCATGATGGTTTAGTCTGGTGTTCTCTCCCAAAAAGAATTTGCTTACTAATATTATTACAACACAAATACAAATGCTTCATTCTAATAACACTCTTTCATAAGCTCCTACCTCACTGTGTACATATATGCATGACAGATGTTGAAGAAAGCTTCATATTTCGATACCTGATTTAAAGTAGTGAGGCCGCCTCTTAGATTCTTAGGTGCAATTTCAGCAATAAATATTGGAATCTGCAGATTATACATAGGTAATATTTTTTGACTTTTGGCAGTAAATAATCAAGAGCATAGAAGTATATATTCTAATGCATATGTTACTAATAAACTTCCAAAAACGAACCAAAACAACAAAAAAACTATTGATATTTTAATGATATATCGAGATATTTTTCCGTTATTGAAAAATATTAATATCAGGGTTTCTCGATATCGATATATATTAGACAATATAAACCAAACTCAAGTGCATTACTTCGATTTCAGCTACTTCATGAGAAATATTTGCATCTTTGCCACGAAGTTGTCTTAATGCTGTTTTGAACTCTTTCTGGAGTCCCACTTTTGCCTAGAACAAACATAAGTAATCTCAATTTCTGCAAATAAAACAGTAAGTTTTCTTCCTGAGAATTTATTAACTTGAACTAATAAAAATATCAGCCGATATTATAAATGTTAGCCAATCTGTATCAATATTGAATCCTCCCATTACCATAATAATATCACATAATAATATCGCAATATGTTGTCATATCGCGATATATCGACCAAAAATATTGGCTAAATATTAGATGTATTGGTCAATATATTGGCATATCAGGTACTTTTAGCTTATAATTATTGAAATTTTTTTCTATATATATAATACCAATATGTATTATCCGATACCAATATAATCATGACTAACATTGATTGATACGTATTGTCTTGAGATGCTCACCAGCCATCTGGGGGACTCTGGAACAAGGAACAAACCCAGCAGCAGGGCTACGCATGGTAGTAGTCCTTTAAGTTGAACAGTAAGAAAAAGTCATTTAAAAGTTGAATTTTCAATCAGAATGAACACAAAATATCAACCAATAAGCCGGCACCACATGGCGAGAATCAAGTTTACCAATTAATGCTAGTATCTGCCATGATACTATCGATCCGATCAAAAAAGAAAAGGATGATCCAACGACAATCATAAGCTGCAGAGCAATTCACAACAAGCTTGCTAAGCACTTGATAGGATATATAATGTCATTTCTATAACAAATAACTTTCAGTAACTCAACAAGCTGAAATGAAATTTCACAATAGTTTTGACTCAAAACTATTGATGGAAATATGTGCAAATATCCTATACATTGGAATCGACCACCTAATATCCATATTTTTCAATATTACGGTAAAATCATAATATATTGTCATAGTAGTAATATATGGCTAATATTTGTTTGCCAGTTTACGATTCTTAGAAATCTTTTTTTATTCAGATATAAAACACACATATATATTATTCGATATATCCGATATCGATGTAGATACAATCAATACTAGTACAAATATTTCATCCGTGCTTGGAACTCAATTGGGATATTCTCTAAATAGCTAATTTAACAAGCTGAAACTTAATTGAAGATTCTGTACGGAAAAATTGTTTGAAATATGTGAGTTAACTGTTTCATGTTTAAGTATTAAAAGAAGTTGTAAGTAGTTTATAATGTATGTTGCCCCCTGACCCATCAGCTTAGCCCTTTTGGATCTAGATGTTGTGCAAGATATGTGAGTAAACCCTACCAGTGTTCCTACCTACACAAGCTCATGAAGCTTGAAAAGTCTAGAAGTTCAACGCAACCAAGGTACTTCATTGATTCTCTGCATCTCCTAAGTATCAAACCCTTGCTTTTTTACCTGGAGGAATGAAATATTCATTGATATACAAAATATGTTATTGGGTCCTCAGTACCAACATTTGTCGATACTTAAGCAAAACTATGATATACTGTTGTATCGAAGATATATTAGAGAATACTGAATATATTTGTCAACATTTTCTAATATAAGGCTGATATTTTTTTTTGGATTTAAAATCGCAAATAAATTGTATCCGATATATTTCATCCGATATGGTTGATATAAATACAGCTGTGACCAATACCGATATGATATTTTCACCCATTCTTGGGAGCCGCACACCTGCACGTTATTAAACAAGTAATGCATTGTTGATTCCCTTCCATGATGGTTTAGTCTGGTGTTCTCTCCCAAAAAGAATTTGCTTACTAATATTATTACAACACAAATAGAAAAGCTTCATTCTAATAACACTCTTTCATAAGCTCCTACCTCACTGGGTACATATATGCATGAGAGATGTTGAAGAAAGCTTCATATTTCGATACCTGATTTAAAGTAGTGAGGCCGCCTCTTAGATTCTTAGGTGCAATTTCAGCAATAAATATTGGAATCTGCAGATTATATATAGGTAATATTTTTTGACTTTTGGCAGTAAATAATCAAAAACATAGAAGTATATATTCTAATGCATCTATTATTAACAACCCCTGCTTATACATTGTAGAATTGGCTAAGAATTTTACCACATATGATAGAACTCCAATTCCATAGCCATTGAACAACCTGCCTATGTCAAGTACCAAAGCTCCCTACATGGAAGAATGACAATCATAAATCATTACTATAAAATCAGCTTTACAATTGTTATGATGTGTTAGGCACCCTAATATTAATATTTTTCGATACAGTAATAGAATAATATTACATCACTGTATCGGGTATAGATTAGCTAATGTTTAAAACTTTAGTTGATAGAGTTAATATTTCCTTAGGCTTCATCTAATGTATCAGATGTCTATTCAATCGCGACCAACATATATATTTTTCATCCGTGATCTCACTATAAGAAAATCAGAAAGATAGATTTGCAATGAGAGGTTAATCAAGAGCATGTACCCGGGCAAAGAAGACAGCAAGCCACCCAACAATGCAGAAACATGATGAAATTCGCATTGCCTGATTTTAAGACAAAGCATCATTAGAAGCATAAGGTCAGCATAAAGTAACTGAAGCCTTGTTTGACTGTCATGGGTTTGAGCTACGATTTTTGAAAAGTGTAGTACAGCAGCCCTCAAGTTTTTCTTTTTTTCTTTTTTTTTTTTTTTTTTTTTGGGACCATATACTTCATAATCCAAGAGAAATACAATTAGAATATAAAACAATTATCGAGCTTTCACTAATGGTGTGTTTGATTCTAAAAAATATGTAAGAAAGGAAAAAGAAAAACTAAAAGAAAAAATATATATTTGTTGATAACTGCCATCCACTATTTTTAAATTAAAATGAGGGAAAACCTCGAATTTGGGAATACCATAACAGAACCCTTGAATTTTAGTAAAATGCAAGGGAAATGGAACCTTCAAGCCAGAAAACGATCAAACCCTAATTCATTTCATCCATAATTTTTTTTCTTTCCTTTCCAAATTTCAGGATAGAATCCAACAAATGAAATTCGCATACCCATTTTCGGCCAACAAAATCGGTGATTCTTCCGCTTGTAATCGCACCAAACATGGCGCCAATCGTCAGTATCGAGCCAAACATAGAGTACTGCAATGGAGTATTTTCACGGATATTGAGTTAACGAAGTTGCACTATCAAATATTTCCGGGAATCGAAATGTAAAGATGAAACATTAACATTTACCTCTTCGAGAGAGAGATTAAGATCCTTCCTGATTGCCGATTGAGTGGGTGCTGAGTATCCCACCTGCAATAAGGAATTTCAACTTAGCTACGCAGATCTCCTGCCTTTTCCCCCTTTTCTTCTCTTTGCGTTTTTTTCTTTCCCCCTGATTTTTTGGGTGTTCTTAAGCGAAAATAAGAAAACCCAAATCACAAAGAAGTTAAAACTAAGTAAATCAATGAAAAATTTAGTAATTTTATAAGAATATTTTATTTGGTTGGATGATAGAAAAAACTAAAAATGTAAAAAATTATAAAACATTACGAAAATGTATATTTATATTTTGTTTAAATAAAATTTCATAAGTTTGCTTCAGAAAACCAAAACGAATTGCTTTGCTTCAGAAACAGAGAAACACCGGCAATAAACACAGAAACAAAAGCAGGGTTTTCTTCTCGAGAAGATAAAGCTTCGATCGTGTAACAACGGCGAAAGGGAAAGAACAGCAAGAAGTTAAAACCCTCACACAGGAACCAAATTCAAAAGACCCACAAACAGCAACAGCTGTGCTAAGCATAACCATCCCAATCGAACCCCCATCATCATCATCACTAGCAGCAGCAGCAGCAGCAGCAGCAGCAATTGCTTTACTTTCAATTTCATAATCAGATGCCTTCCCCTGTTGAACAAGCAATGGCGCTTCCAAATCTTCAAGCCCATTGCTCTGTGCATTCTCAAAATCCTTACCCTGATCTATGGCCATAGCTCCTACCTCTAATTTCCTGTCTATTCTATAATTCGAAACCCCCCCCAAAAAACAAAAAAAAAAAAAAGAGAGAACTAAGAAGAAGAAGAAAACGCAGAAAGTCTAACAAAGTGGTGAGTTTATTCGGCTTTTTGCCTCTGCTATATATCCAAAAAAAATTGCTCTGCTTCAGAAACAGAGAAACATCGGCAATAAACACAGAAACAAAAGCAGGGTTTTCTTCTCAAGAAGATAAAGCTTCGATCGTGTAACAACGGCGAAAGGGAAAGAACAGCAATAAGTGAAAACCCTCACACAGGATCCAAATTCAAAAGACCCACAAACAGCAACAGCTGTGCTAAGCATAACCATCCCAATCGAACCCCCATCATCATCATCATAATCAGCAGCAGCAATTGCTTTACTTTCAATTTCATAATCAGATGTCTGCCCCTGTTGAACAAGCAAAGGCGCTTCCAAATCTTCAAGCCCATTGCTCCGTGCATTCTCAAAATCCTTACCCTGATCTATCGCCATAGCTCCTCCCTCTAATTTCCTGTCTATTCTATAATTCGAAATCCCAAAAAAAATAAAAAGAAAAGGAGAACAGAGAAGAAGAAGAAAACGCAGAAAGTTTAACAAAGTGGTGAGTTTATTCGGCTTTTCGGCCTCTGCTATATATATAT